>JANHFX010018637.1:18720-37782 GCA_027560015.1 Chloroceryle amazona | reverse complement strand
TCTGGGCTTGGTGATGCTGGGCGCTCGCCGCTGCTCCCGCTCCCGGCCGGGCATCTCCTGCACCTGACCCGGCAGCCCCGCGCGCAGCCCGCACCCGCCGCGTTAATAATGCACTAGAATGTCAGCGCTGAAAAAGGTACGGAGGGAGAAAGGGAGGGAGGGGAGCGGAAAGGAGAGGAGCGGAGAAAAAGGGAAGGGAGGGGAAGGGGTCGCCGTCGGGGCGGTGGGTGCGCCGCGCTCTTCGCGGGATGCCCCTGCCCAGGCAGCGGAGGGAACAGGGGGTCTTGATGCCGCTGGTCCGGCCGCAGCGCGCGGGGACCGGCGCCGTCGGAGAGGTCGGGGCGAGGGCGCGACAGCCTCGCCGTCGGTTGTGGAGTCCTCCCCCTATCATCGGCGCGTCCCGGTGCCGTGCTGCCTGTGGCGGGAGTCTCACCGTGGTGGGCGTCTCGCCTCGGCACAGCCCTGGCGGGACGGTTGCGCGACAAGGTGCCCTGTGCCAGCGCGGGGCGGCTGCGGGTTGGCACCGACCGCGGAGCGCGGGCAGAGGCGGCGGGGAGGGGGACGACGGACGGACCCTCCGTGCGGCCGGTTTGGCCGGAGGGAGCGGGGAGGCGGGGGACGCTCCGCGCGGAGCCGCAGTACCGGCGGCGGTTTAAATTTCGGGAGCGCGTGATTCTCCGGGTTGCCCCCGATGAGGGGCCGGGGCTATAGCTGCGCTGCCTCCCGCACTGCTTCCTCTCTTTCCGCCCGCCGTGCTCTGCCGTGCCGTGGAGGGCGCGAATACGTCGAAGGGGCCGCGGTGCTCCCTTCGGCCTTCCACAGCCCCCCAGAAGAGGGGTGGCCCAGCCCCGAGAGGCGGCGGGGCCGCCGCCCGGCATCCGAGGAGGGGCGGGCGGTGGGTGCGTCCCGCGCGTTACCCACGCAGGCTCCGCGCTCCTGCCTTGCCACGGGCGCGCAGGGCTCGGCGCAGTTGGAGAAGTCTGCGGGCGCGCAGCCGGAGGGAGGCGGGCACTGGGCTCATCTAGCGCGCTGCCCCCCGCCGCCGGGCGATAAGGGGCGGCTCTCCCCGCGGGGAGGGTGGTGTTTGCAGTCGGCTTGGTCGAGAGCCTTCGCGGTCCTTTGAAACACCGTCTGCTCGAGAAATAGAATAATTAACCGGTATCACGCTAATACCGCACCGCAGCGCGCCCCGGCTCGTCTCGCCTCCCGGAGCGGAACCGGCAAAGCGCTCGGTGGCCTCCACCTCGGGGCGGGTGCGAGGCGGGCGGCTCCCGCTGCCCCGGACTTGTGCGGTCCGATGGAGCCAGTGCGGGTCGGTCCGGGGGAGGGGACCGAGGGGAACCCTCCAGACGGCGGAAAGGGCTGAAGGGGCTTTCTCCTGCCGCTCCGCGTTCGGTCGCCTTCGTAACCTAATTCTTACCCTGCCGGTGCCCCAGTTCCAGTTAGCCACAAACGCCAGTGTCAGTGCTTCGGCCTCAACTTCCCTGAAACTTCCAAGGGTTTCTAATCTTCAGCCGGCGCACCTTTTGTCACTTCTTTATGTTTTTGCTTTGTTACGGCACAGGCTTACACTGTCTCCAATGTGTCTTGGGAGCAGGGGATACTTGAATCTCTTCCAAATTAAAGCACTTAGAACGAGATCAAGTGCTCTAATCATTTAAAGCAGTATAAGCCCAAGAACAAGGCTGTGAAACTCAAGTGCCCTTCTCAGTGTTGGAGTCTTTTCTGTATTTTTATTCTGTGTGTTTCCTAGTGCTCCACTTGCAGTGCTACTGGGAAAATTTGAAATACTGAATCCCTCTAGTCATTTAAGTAGTAGATGGCTGCAAGAAAGCATCTTGCTAAGAGGAAGGATGACCTCGGTGTGACTGAGTGCAGATAGATCCAAATGTAGATGACCGAGAAATTTCTTGTGGGGTCTTAGTAGCTGAATATTTTGTACCCACAGCTTGGTATACCTCAAGGGAGAGTAGTGGTTGTACCGGACTTGCTTTAAAAAGCAGCGCTAGGGTAGAGCAGGGGATGATGCTATTTTATAATGCAGATGTATTTGAGGTATCAGCCTGTCACATCTGTAATTAGTTTAATTTCTGTCTTTGTGTTTTATGTGGAAAGCAGGTAAAATAGAAAGAGCAGAAGTGTTATATTTCAGTGCTTTCAGCAATATAGCAATTTCAAGTAATTTCCAGATGGTTTGCACAAAGCACTTCCTTCAGAACTGCAAGTTTTAATTTTACTCCATATAGCTATTTTTACAGTACTAACCAGGTTTCACAATTTATATTTGAAAGGTTATTCCCCCCATCATTTTGCATGCTTTTCAAGATGTCTGATATGTGGTTAATATGGACTCAGATGATGTTTAATAGTTTTACGAATTACAATGTTATGCACTGGAAATTTAATTCTGAGTGCTGTAGTCAAACCCTGTGTGATCTGACATAATATTCCTGAGTCAAAGAATGCATTTATTATACCATTGTTCAGTGAGGAGGTAAAAATGAGGACTGTCAAATAAATCCCTTGATTCTATTTGAGATTTTTTTATTTTTCTGTTTAATACTCTAAAGTGCTATTTGCATGTACTTAAACATGTATCTAGTTTGCCCTGGAATGGTATAGGGCATACCTCTTTGAGAACTTTTCAGAATTTCTGGTCTCTCTAAAATGAGTTTAAATTTCTGGTACAAGTTGAAGTTACACTTAGAGTGAAGTCATAAATACTTTAAACAAGCATTTAAAAACAGCAAGCATAGATTGCTTTTGATAGAGGTGTTGAGGAGAATGTGTTTTGTTTACATAATCTGTAAAACTGCACAGTCAAATCCAAGATTTGCTGAATTGGTGGTAATATTCCCAAAGATTTAATGGGCTAGGAATTTCACATTTATGTAGGACAAAATCCCACCAGTATTAATGATGATCTTGTTGACTCTGTCAAGCCAGTACAAGAAAAAGCTACAAAATCAAGACAAAAATGTTAAGGTCCATTATGGCTAGCTCAAAGTTATATTCTAGTAAATTCCAACATATGAAGCAAGTTACTTTAATATTAGATGGTATATGTGATAGGAGAAATGTATCCCTGAATAGGCATTCACTCCTCCTTGTGAGGAAAGCTAGCACATTTGGTTTCCACTATGTCTGAACACCAGGTAGCATCCCACTCAGAGGGCAGGTACCCTCTGCAGGCTTTCCTGAACATTGCTCACCCCGGTCGAGTTACCACTTCACGCTTCCCACAGTTTTTTTCTGACAGAGGATGTTCTAGTAGGTCATATTAAGATGTAGCCTGGATGTCTAAATTTCAGCTTGATTGAGAGCTTTGTCTGGCTAAATTATGAACATTGGAGTAATTACTGGGGTAGTTTTCATGTGCCTTAACAAAGGTAGTAAAATGGTATTTTACACCTGCCTTTGTCAGGAACTTTTTTTCCTGTTTGCAATTACTCGTAGTTAAAGCAATTTCTTTCTATAGCTGTGGTAATCCTATGAGTAGTTTTGATAATAAAAACCATTGAAAGAAACCCATTTTTTCTGAGGTATACCATTGGGGGCCCTTTCAACTGCATCGGTCAAACAAAAACAGCTGCTTCAGTTCTACTCTGTGAATAAAGCAAGTCTTATTTGCTGCTTCAGTTCATCACTACAGTGAATTTGTTTATCTAAACATGCATGGGGAACAAGAGGACCTCTAATGCAGGAAGTTACTGTTAGCTCATCAATTTTGATTGTATTTAAGAGACACTTTATATTCTTAGAAATGTATTATATAGGCCAAAATATCTCACCAAAACTGAAAATATAGTTTGCTAAATGGCTCATTTTGTTTGAATAACCACAGGAATAAAAAATAAAGAAATATATGTAGTTCAGTTTGCCTTGTGAAATTTCATAGTCATCCACAAACCATATGGCTTTCTTACCTCTAGTAGAGAAATATCTCTCTGCGTGGCAGATACAGTATGTCAACAGCTATGATCAAATATAAGTAGAAGTGGGCATGGATGATTCAGAATCTCTTTTAAAGACGACCTGTTGGAGACCATAACTTTTCATATTTCAGTCCATATTTATCTCCATTATAGAATTATATTTCCCGAA
This sequence comes from Chloroceryle amazona, assembly GCA_027560015.1. Classification (NCBI taxonomy): domain Eukaryota; kingdom Metazoa; phylum Chordata; class Aves; order Coraciiformes; family Cerylidae; genus Chloroceryle; species Chloroceryle amazona. The sequence continues at coordinate 33,678 of JANHFX010018637.1, read as the reverse complement.
ACAGGTTATAGTTCATCACAGCTACTTTCTGTTGCAGGGGCCAAAATGATTCATTAAAGTAAAATAAGTAATCTTCCTATGATATTTATTTAGGAAATGTCAAGTAGCAGTTTATTCATTTAGTACACGCTCAGTTGTGATGAGAGGATGGAAATCACTGCAGTTAGATTTCTCAATCAGTGTTTCTACACATGCATATATATTTGGTCTCACTTTGCTTTCATCTGTTTCTCACTGTACTTTCTTAAATACTTTTGTGCATAAAATTTACTTATCTTCCATGCATTTTCATTCCACATTTATTTGCTGCATTTCTCTGCCCTTGCCAGTTTTGGAAGTGAACAACAAATAGCTTTCAATAGGGTACTAGCCTTTAGCCCTCTAATTTTTTATCCCTCTATTTTTTTTTTTTTATTATTATTTTTATTGGTTTATAACCATATATTCTTATAACCAAAAAATACTTTCTTTTCACATGTGGTAAATGTGTATATGCCTGCAGTTGGCAGAGATGCATGAGGTGTATCATAGATGAAGGCTTTTATCTTGCAAGGGGAATTGGTATCTATTATCTTCAATAGATGCTGCTACCACTCTGTGATAAAGTAAATTGACAGTAATGAAACATGTCAAAAATATGGTTGAATACATACATAAATCCAACAAGGCAAGCATCAGTAATTTAGAGATTCAGACTGTACATATGCACAAATAACAGAAAGAGAAGTATACACCAGAGCTTTCTATTTATCTATAGCTACCCATCTTACGTCCTTCATAGCTGCTCCTTCTCCACCTAAAATTCTTCCACCACTCTCAAATTTGTATCTTCCATCTTAAATACTCTCTTTAAACAGTAAATTTGTTACGTCAAAGGAAAGAAGAACATCTTAGAGTTGCCAGATTGACCCGAGCTCAGTTTGAACACAAACATTTTTTGCAAATTTATTCTAGCAAATGTAAAGGTTAAGTCTTGATAATTAAGTTGAAAACAGTTTGGAAAACATGGAACTAAGAAACACAAATTTAGGGAGAAGTTGGACACCAGCTTCTTGTGTAGTGGTCATTTAAAGTGTCTCTGACATATATTTCATCTTGGAAGCTGAGAGGCCGCTTGAGCAGTGTTCAGCCTCTGGAGTGCTGCCTTTCAGAGGCTACAACTTCCTGGAGAGGTAGCAGGTCAGTACTGAGAATAACAATTCAAACCATTTTTTTTATGTACTGCATCCTTGTTATCTTTTTTTTTTAATTTAGGTGATACTGTGTTTTCAGCAATCCCTAAGGTGTGCGAGAGAATGCAAAGTAATTGTTTAAGCTTGTCCGGAATATAATTGCCCTTAGCATGCCACAGGTTTTTTTTAATGTGTTGATTTCCTATATGAGATTTTTTTTGTGTGTGTATTGGAGATCAACCAAATTAGTTTTCGGTGATTCTTTACTTCACACTATGGCTTGCATTATCAAACTTTTTAATGCCCTAATAATATTATGCAGATTACATATCATAAAATATTGGCAAGTTCTCCTGCAATTCTCCTAGTTTGGCAGCTGGATAGGCTGGTGACTTTTCATATAAACTATATATGGTATTATTAATGATGCAGATCATCAACTTAGCCTTCAAGGAAACTTTGTCCAAACCATTTCACTCTTGCATGATCATTTTTAGAGCTTGTTGCAGCTACAGGTCACCAGCAGTATCTTATTCTATTATCATTTTACTAGCACTGAGGACTGGAAGGACAGAAGGAACTTTGTCATTTTTGTGCTTGCCTTTTAGTTTCACAAGCAACCTATAAAAATAACACTGAACAAATAGCTTCAATCACCACTAGTGGGAGGTTGTTTGTGACCCTCTTTTTTTCCACCTGAATGGCAAACAGTAGAGAATCTCAAGTAGTTATTACTCCCGTTTCTTTCTTATGAAGTAATTTAAAAAGAGGAGAGGAAGGAGGAAATCCCAGAGGATCTTCGACTTCCACATTCTTATTGATTTATGGCTTAATAAGTCATTGGGATATAAAGCCACACAGCATAAACACTGTTACTCTATCAAATTTGTCTAGAGAGTCCAAGTAAGATAAGAGATGACACTTCTGCTTCATTCATGCAAAGTGAAATTCTTTCCAAAGAGGAGCAGTGCACCTTTATCCTGTGCAGATCTCACTTAAATAAACAAATATATTCTTTAGTTTTAGAAATTGATAATTATCTACCCTGATGAGCAGAAAGGAGGACAAAGCCTGCTTTAGTTCCTTTGATTTACTTCCCTCAATCTTGAAGCTTTGCAAATCTGGCATAGTTGAAGCTACAGGAAGAATCTGGGACTTTTTCTTTTTTCATATGCTAGAAAAAGAAATGAAAAAGCTCAACTGAGTTTCTTGAAAAGAATATATATCTATCTGAATTCTGCATCATACCCTTAGCCAGGCATCCTCATGATAATATGATGTAGAGCAAATAATATGAAGACTTGATAATGCTTATATGTTTTCTTTAAAATCGGGGCATGAAGACATCACACAGTAAGAAGATGTTACATACAAGTAAGAAGTATTAATATCTTCTATCTGGGGAGACTTTGGGCTCCCCTTGGTAAGAGTGTCACAAGGTTCCCTCTGAAGGAGAATTCAAGTCCCTCTGATGTTTCCAGCCCGTTCTGGCTGCAGGACATGAAACTGATCTTTTCTTTCATGGTGACTTGTGGCTTTGTTATCCAGCATCTGGCCTGTTTTTTGGCTATTTTGGGGTTATCTTTGCCATAATGTTTTACTTAAAGGTACGACATTTTTAAAATGTGATTGTTAAGCATTCCTGTTATGCATTGTATACACTGTATTTTTATATTTATTTCTGTCTAAGATTTTCATCTCATTTGAGGGTCTGTTTACAAATGTTGTGATTTAGGAACAGCTACTACAGTTTGTATTCTTACCACAAATGTCCAAGATTATTTTTTTGAGCTAGATAAATCATTTGATTTAAAAGAATAACTCTCATATATAAGAGATCAATTTTAAAATAACTAATGTAAGTGATATTTTCTTAGTAGTTTAACATAAATTTAAATTTACTGTTTTCTTACCCATAAATTTTAGTAGGGTAAGAAATCAGAATGATCCCTTCCCAACACAGTTTATTTAAAATGTGATATAACTATGATTTGTAGATCAGAGTGTATAGTGAGATGTTTCAAAAGAGATTCTTTTGATGAAGCTGAAGAGGGATGCAATTAGTTATCCTCCACTTTTATGATAATATGGATAGCAAGTAATTTGATCACAGTTTTCTTAAATGTTAGGGTAGAATTTACTACTCCAGAATCTTAATGCATATGACACTTCTAAAAGAGAAAGCTTGTATCTATGTTATTTTTCACCCTAATTCCTCCTTCTGTAAAGTGATGCATTATTATATTGCATTGACCTTTCTTTGGAAAACTTGAACTATCTACACTTCAGCTGCAACGAGATTTAGAAAGTTATATATTGCTTCATGAATTCAAAGGCATGTACACTGATCTTTGAAAGTAATGAAACAGATAACTAAAGCATTATAATAAATCTAAATTGCTAGATTTAATAGTTTGAAGGTCCATCATCTTTCTTTTCAAGTTTAGAAGTGATAGATTAATTTTGAATGCTTCCCAAAGTTTTTCTCTTTTTGCTCCCTAAAAATGTTTCTCTACAGCTAAAATAATTTGTTAAAGGTTACATAAATCAGTGAAAATATTACATCCACCAGTAAAAGATCTCACTATAGTAATATATGTTAATTCTCGAGGTCATTTATAGTACAGTTAATGTTCTTTTACATTGTTTGGTTTTGAGTTTTCTTTTTGACATACATTTCATTCTTTTTCTTAACTATTGTATTTAAAAATGGCATTTTCATTTTATGGTGCTTTTGAGATATGTACATTCCTTAGTAAATGTCTCACCTGATACATTCATATTTTTAATATCTACTGTGCTTATGACTTGAAGCAGGGTGGAAGTCACTCTCAAGTACTCCTTGTGGTGGATAAATTGTGAAACATACTTCCTTTGCTAATGAGCGTCAGTTCTCTTATTGGTTCCCTGTGATTTTCTATTTCTTTTTATTTTCCAAAATTGTCGTCAATTGCTGTCCTAAAAATGATGCAGAAAAAAACAAAATGCAAAGCTGGGAAGTGCAGCATGCATCAGGCTGTAGAATGCTGCTTTGATCAATAAAATAGAGAAGTTTCTTCTATATAACTGTATCTTGTTCAGACTGCAATCTCTTTTAGGAGCTTTCTTGGCATCTGCTTGTAGGTAACCTCCTGTTTAGTTGCATACCAAGTAGTGTAATAAATTTTATTTTTATTTTATTTTTTTTAAAAAAGATACCAGATACCTTTTCAAAACTACCTTTAGTAGAATATTTTATGTGTTTATTTCTTTCTTTAAATTAGGCTATTATTTAAAAAAGTTTGTGCTATCCGTCCTAATTTGATGAACTTTCATTTAAACTGTTCTGAAAAATGTCCGTTACTCCACAGCCTGTACATGGGCACTGAAATGTAGCAAGTAGCGTGATGTCTGAGAATCAAGAGAATGAATGTGTGAAGCTTTGCATTCTGATTACAGTGTTGAAATGAACGATCACATTTTGCTTCACTGCTTGAAAGACCAGTGCTCTAAGTACTGTTTGTCATGTTAACATTGTGTTTTCCTGCAATTCTTAATGTTACAATCAGCTGAGGTGTGAGCAGATGCAAGAGCAAGCCCAGGTTAACTGGAGCAAAGGCAGAGTATTGTGGAGGGATTTAAGAAAGCATCGTGAAATTGCTTGCCACCAGAAGAAAAGGAGACAAATGATCAAGGATATAGATGAAAGCATCTGAATATATCAGTAAATAGATCCTAATAAGGCAGTACAGGTTATCACTATTATAGTTGTCTTGTTCTGGTTGCATGTCATGGGCAGGATTGTTCCTGCCCCTTACATAAGCTGCATAATATTTCTTTCCTGAGCTATCGTGCACGTTTCACAAACTGCGCTGGGAAAGATTGACAGACTTAAATCTGTGCAAGATAAAACTTCACAGACTATAGAAATAGTTATCAGCATTGTATAATGCATCTTGATATGTAAAAATGTGTAGAAGGGGCTTAGCTGATGTGAGGTAGCTGCCAGGCTGCATTTTAAGTGTTCTTGGAAAACTGATTACCCATAGAATAGGGTAATTTGTCAAAAAACCCCCAACAAACCAAACAGGAAGTCATTTACTGAAAAAAAGCATACTAACACTCCTAATTTCTGTTGCATAATTCCACATAATGATGAATAAAATTTACCTTTTTTTTTCAACATCTTTCATGGGGCTGGTCCAAGTTATCCTGAAGAAATCTCTTACTCGTTATTGTCGTGACTTACCATGTAAGCTGCATTTCTTGACCAATGGAAGAAATTTTCCTCTTTATGATTTTGAAAGACGAGGAACAAAGTATGCTTGGCAACCGGGCCATTCCTGTGTGAAATCTCTTTTGGAAGACATCAGTGTGATCATTAGTCTTCATTTATTTATGAGCAAATCATAAAACATCTTCTCTGACTTTGCCCTTCTTTTGTAAATATGTCCAGCTCTTGTAATTACTACTACCAGTGAAATCTCATCTGAAAGATCTGCAAAAGTTACCAAAACAAAAAGCAATGTATGTGCATCTAAGTAAAATTATGAAAGAATTATGGATTCACTGAAATATTACCCATTAAAAACTTCTTGATGCATTCCCTTTAAAACTCTACCTGTAAAAATTTACCATGCAGTACTAGTATTTTTTGGCTATAGCTACTAATACTGTGTGATTTGGTCTAGAGGATTTTGTGGTATTCTTCTTAATTGATATATTTTTTCATGTTTTGACACAAATCTCTGCCAACGTGTATACCATAAACCTGTTAGAAAAATTGACTTTATACATAAGCAACAAATTGTGATTATACCTAAGCATTTATATACCTTCTACAAAGGAGAGTGGAGAAAAAGTTAAAATTGTAGACCTAAGTAACTTTTTAACGTCTTTAGTATCTTTAGATTTCACAGAAACTTTACGAATAATTTAAATATTCCCACAGGGGGGGGAAAAAAAAAATAAAAAATATAAGTAATGACTGAAGTAAATGACTCAAATAAAACAAAGTGGAAAGTTAGAAGATAATATAGAATTAATAGTACTGAGCAATAGCAAATAAGTATTCATATAGTCATTAGGAATATGAAACTAGTAATAATTTAACTTTTTCTCCATATGGAGGCAGTTAATTATTCCTAAGTATACAGAAAAACTCATGAACTGAGACACTAAAAGAGAATAGAACTGATTCCTGTAAAAACTGAACTCTGATTTAGTATCAGTTAGTGGTTATGTATAGAATTTTTTTTTTTTCTTCCTCGGTTGTGACTTAACATTTTTATTCAGGTATCAACAAAAATAATTTTCTGAAATGTTGCTTGTTGTCACCAGGAGACAATGGCATCTTTCTGAGTTTCCTTGATAGTAACATTCTCATTGTTCTTTTCCCACAGCAGACTACTTGGAAATTTCAGCTGCTGCTGTGAGTTCACTTAAAACTATACTCCATGTGTGTTTGTGCCTGAACTTGGACCTTCACTTAGTTTCTTGATGCAGTAAAAGGGGCTGACTGAAATCTCTGTTTCCATTTGTGGTTTGGTCCCTCTGAAAATTGCAGGCTTTCTCTTGCACACTGTCAGTTTATTCGCTTTACCTGTGCTTAATTTTGTGTTATTTGAGTGAATTTGGGGGTGAAGAAGAAAGCAGCATCCTCATTTTTGACAGGAGGAGACATTTTGATAGCACTGGCTTGTGCTATTGACTAAATGCAGTTCGCATCCCATTAGGGCACCAGCATCGCCTGAGGTGCCTTAGCATCCCCAGGATGCCCGTGTATGCGTTGGCATCCCCAGGATGCCCAGGCCTGGCTGGTCCAATGAAGACTGTCTGGTGTCCAGGTCAGGGTCAACTAGCACCTCTCAGGGAGTGCCAGGTGCCCTGGATGGGGGGCACTGCTGAGTTGCTTGGAGCCACATTAGGGACTCAGCATAGTCACTCTTCTGCCCTTCAGCCATTGCTCCAGAAAGGTCCCAAGTAACGCCCGTGCCATATCTGCCAACTTGATACACATCTGCCAACCTCAGGTATCTTGAGGTTTCCCAAATAACACCAGTCATCCAGTTGCATGCAACCACATCCTGCCCTAAGTGTGTATTACCATCACACCAAGGGGAGCAATTTAAGAAGCTGTACCTAACTGAAAGCATTGACTCTGATGGAAACAATTTCACTGGGAAAACAAATTTAAAACTAACGGATCCTAGAGATTTAAATGCGTTTGTGTTTGCTATTTGATATAATAAATGAGCACACATAAAGTGCTCTCCAGATACACTTGGAGAACATTGTGCTGCCTGTGTGCAAATTTGAGCTGTCAGTTGCTCAGACATCAGTTTATTGGTATTTAGTATTCACAAATTAGCCTAGTGAAATCCAGCTATCTTAATTTGAAATGTATGAATTCAGCCATTTGAATTAGGGGTTGGCAAAGGTTTTGCCACTAACCTTAAAACTGGTTTTTAGATGCCAGCTGGCAAAGGCACCCCTAAGCACACACCTTGCTGTGAGCAGGAATTTTGGTTTTAGCATCATATTTGGTCTGTGTCATACTTCACTTCTTTTCACTGTAGCCTAACCCAGAAGGAGTGACTTGAATATATTAACTCTTTGAGCAAAATGTGCTTAAAAAAAATAAATAAATCATCACCTAATTTGGACAGAGCACGTACGGTCATTTTCAAGTCATAAAGAGCAAAGGCTGCCTACAAGAGTAGCTATATTTTTGGCTTTACTGTGTACATGGACAAATAATATATGTTCTGATTTTTTGTGAGGGAGAGCTGGGAAATGGCATTTTCTTTCTGTTCTTGCTGTTGTCAGAGAACTGGCCAAATGCCCCAAAGCACTGAGATGGAATATACGTTTACTGGTGCCTGGTGAGACAGCATCACAAGTTTGTTTTCTCCAAACTTTGCAGTCCCCTTTGATAGCTTCCCCTTCCATCAATGACCACTGAAGGTGTGCCAGATGCCCTGGACCAAGACTTCACCACACAGTGTGCCATAGAAGCACTTGCCCTTCCTCTGCACTTTTGATGAATGTACCACCTTTGGGGCTTCTGGATAACCGTAAATTGTCTGCAAGTGAGCAAGTCCATTTTTCTGTGGTGTCAGTGAGTTGCTCATCTCTGTGGAGTTGCTGCGAGCTGCCCCAGTCACTGGCACAAGGGGAATTACTGGAGTATTTCGGCCATTACTCTGCTGGTGTCAGAGAAACCTGAAGGAGGTGCCAGGGGAGTGTGTGTGTGGAAACACCTGAAGACTGATTGCTGCCTTCTCCATCCAAGACAATGTCTTCAGGCCATACTAATGCTGAGCAGCATATTGCATTCACTACCAAAACACAACTGTGAGCTCTAAAACTCGCCTCACTGCTCAGGCACTGACCTCCCTTCGGGTAGCAGTGTTTGAGATGACTGCAGTCAGCACTCCTCTCTGTTCATCTCCAGCTAAGACCAAGAAGGGGAACAGATTTATCCTGAACATGGTTGCATGTGCTTTTCCATCATTTTTAGAAATTTCCTTTGAAAGAGCTGACAATGTGTGATCTATTTTAAATACTGCTTCAGAAGATGAAATTATTTTTGGTCTAAATGAAATCAATAAGCAGTATTAAATATAAGGTAAGGTTTAAGAGCCAAAAAAAGTAATATCCAGTGGCCCTCAGTATTTATTGCATGTGTCAGGCCTGCTATGACAGCCTTTATTAGTTAATTAATATCCACTTTCCGTAAAGAATACAGCTTCCTAAAACCAACAAAACCTTCTCACTCTGAAGTCCTTCAAAGGCATGCATGAGTAGTAACAGGTGGAGGTGTCATGTCTCCTTCTTTATTCCAGGCTTCTCCTTCTCCTCTGGGGTGCCTATTCCCCAGCATCCTGGACCTTGTTGTCACTGACTTCCTCATGTGCAGCAGGACATCTTCCCAGTCCTGGTCTGTGCAGCCCAAAATCCTGATATGTGTCTCCCTCACCTATGCTGTTATGAATTCCTCTGGACTGATGCTGGACAGTTGACCTCTCTGGGCATTGGGGTATGTAAAGCGGTGCTCCTGCCTTGACTTACAGAAATTACCTTTCTTCTGCCCCCTTCTCACAGTCAAAGGTCTCAAAGGACATTGGATTTTCCCACCCGAAAAGCATTTTAAAATTCTTTATAAAAATGAATGCAGCTCTCCCTTGCTAGTTGTTTTTTTTTTCTTCCCTTAGTGCTCTCTTTGCTGTCTCCTTGCCTCCCCATTATGATTCTGATGTTGTTGGTTCTTTCATTTACTATATTGAATGTTTTCTGAAATAAATAAGAATGTTGCTTACATCTGTGGATAATGCTGGTCCCATATGTATGGTACTAGGAAGTGTTGCCTAGCAAATCCTGTGACTCTTGATGAAATATGTTTGTTCCTTTTCATAACTTACATCTGTTATTTCTCAAAGTATTTGATATATTTTACATGCTTTTGTGATCCTGATTTTAAAGAAAAGAGAAATTGTGGTCATGGGAACTCATGGACTGTTTATTCTGTCATACTTGTCACTGGGTATGAGATTCATCTGACTACATGTGTATGTTGTAGCTGTCCCCATCTGGGCAGTAACTAACAGTTACAGGTTACAGTCTTGGTTCCCTGTGTGGTGAGTGGAGTGAGATTGGCAGCCCTAAGCAGTGATGAGGTCTTGCCCTACAGCAGGTTAGCTGCAACACACCTGGAAAGTGCTGTCTCTGTCAACCCCAGAGCTTGGGATGACTGGCTCAGAGGTGGATTTCTATCATAAAGGATGTATATGTTGGTATGGTGCATTCCATTTAGGAAATCTACAGGTAGTCTCTTTTACAAATACATTCCAGTATAATTTTGGCCATACTGTTAAACAGGTCTTGAAGGAATGGATCTTTTAATTGTAGTTTCTCACTGTTGTTGAAGATGCTGTTAAATCATCACCTGTTCACAAGACATCAGAAGTAACTGGTTTTTGTTTGGTATAAGGCTGCAACTGAACCCAATGTTTTCATGCATTGAATTCTGCAGGAAGTTGAAAATTGTGACATAACATTGCATTAGCTTTCAGTTGTATGTCCTGCCTCATGCACACAAACCAGAGAAAATGTGATTTAGAGTAGTTCCACACAGGACCAGGTTTGAGGTTCATACCTCTTATTTTATTTTACTTTATTTTATATTTTATATTTTATTTTATATTTTTATTTTATTTTTAACGGGTACATACGATTTTGCCAGATCTCCTGAGATGCTTAGTGATCCTATTCCTAATAGAATTAGGAATAGAATCACTATTTTAGCCTCCTAACAGGAGGCTAAAACATAGAAAAAGGCTCATTTGGACCCTATTTGGAACATGCCAATAATAGCAGTTGTTGGTAACGATTCTGTTCCTTATGAGTACATGACATGCTTCATCGCTCTTGTGATAGGAGCTTTAAATGTTAGTAGCCAGGAAGTGCCAGCATTCTAATTGCTGCCTGTAGTCAAGTACATAAAAATATCAGAGGCATAAAATACTTTGGCATAAAAAAGAAGTAGATGGGTAGAGAAATAGGGTGCAGTTAAGAATTAAGGAACATAAGGCAGAGGCAAAAGTCTCTACTTGGAATAACTGATGTTGCCTTTTGCTTCAAGTATCGGCAAAAGAAGTTTAGCAGTCACGTAAGAAATGTGGTGTTCCCTCACCAGCTACATCTGAACTGAGGAGCTTTAATGTCCAAGATGGTCCTTTTAACAGGAAGATTTCCCAATTCTAGACAGTTGTGGTGCTGGTTTCAAAATGCTAAAAACTGGAAATCCCCGTAGTGACCTGGAAATGCCAGTTCCACCCATAGTGCTCTTGGCTGATCTGCTGTCAGTCTCAAAAGTGGCAATACAGTACTGTGCTGCCTTACTTATCCCAGAGTTAAAATAACAAAACAAATAAAAAGTAACAGAAGAAGCTATTTCTTTTGGAAGAACAATTCTTGAGCATTTTAAGTCCAGCTGAACATGCCAGCTGGCATTTTTGTGAATTGAATCTGCTGCTGGTCATGAGAACTTTAAAGGGAAAATTGCCATTGAAACTGCATGTTCAGTCAGAAGTTACGCTTCCATAATCCTACTAGAGTAAAAGGGGTAAATTGTTCATATACATTATGAACGTCATTAAACACATACCTGTTATCTTTGTCAGTAGCAGATATATCTGTCAATTTTCAAGGTGTTTAAAAATTATTTTAAAGAAATGAAGCCCTTATTGTTGGGATTTAAAAGCATGGAAAGTTCTGTTTTCCCAAGCTGCACACACAACTATTTTTAGAAGTGATACAAAGCTACTGTCAAACTGAGACAATGTTAGAAGGTTTCATCTGGGAATATTTGGAACAATTTGGAGTAAGAGACTTGAATTTTTTGTTACGTGAAAGTAAAAAAAACCAAACAAACCAAACATTCTCTACTTGGATACTTGTAATGCCTAAAAAAGCCCTAATAGATATTGGCATCGCTCCATATGTAACTTCTGTAAATCATCCTAGTGCTACTGAATTCAGCATCCTCAATAGGAACACGTTCATGTGTAAATATAAAGCCTTTTCTGTTGTCCTGTAAGCATGAAATCAAATTCATTTTTGTAGTTCTTTATTCCAAAGGCTTCACAATAGAGCGCCAAATATTTATATTGTCAGAAATTCAGCATTTTTTCTTCCTCCAGAGAGCCTGTATGATTTGTGTTGAAACTGCATGGACAGGTTACATTTTTTCTGTACACTACAGTTTCTGTACTTCTAAACTGTTTCCTGTTGCTTTTTGATTATTGATTATTTAGTTTAGCATAGTGCTGCAGGGCACTGAGGAAAAAGAAGATAACTGTGTAATACAGTTGTGACTATTCTCCCTCCGATCTTCATCAACACTGTCATCCGTTGTATTCTAATACTGCAGAGATATGTAAATATTTTCATTTTTTATTCATAAGTAGCTTACACATTAACTATACATAGATGTAGTATATATATCTCCGATTTAAGCATAGATAAATATATAATAGGTAACTGTAGGGAAGATGGCCATAAACTTTTTTCTTCTGCATAACTGTAGCCTGTCTGCATTGTCAACATTCAAGCAGTGAATTCTTTGGTTAAAAATGTTTCACTGTTCTTTTGTGTAAATTTCATGTGCAAGGCATGTTGATGTTTTCTGCTAAGCTATTAAATGCCACTAATGGGTGCAACACTGTCTTGGCTTCCATCAGACTCCTTTTCACTTTGTGAGCATAAATAGTTACTTTTGAAAATTACATTTTTTATGACCTATTGCTCTAATCAGCTCTACGTTTGGGTAACGTTTCTGCCATAAACTAAGGATGATACTCAGTTCAGGACTAAGATACCTGAATGTATTTGTCTGCCTATATAGGAGGGAATTCAGCTGCATCAATTCAGACATCTAGTGCCTTTTCAGAAGCCTTAAGTTATTCTAGGTGGCTCTCAGCCTCTATGCTAAAGGACTCCAGTCCTTTTTAGGTCCTGTGTAATGTCTCCCTACCTGAGCAGAGCTCTTGAGTATATAGGCAGCCCCAGAAGTCACTAGACACCTGTATTTATGCACTGACTCAGTCCCCACATGCTTAAAATTCCATTGGAGTGCCTGGAGGTAAGTACTGCAAAGGCAACTGGGAAATTCAGCTAATCAGCCGCTATGTGCAGTAAACTTAAGCATCCTATGGTATTTCAGATGCTTCAGGTTATCCGAGGCATCTGCATGGGTAAGAACACATGTTGCACAACCTACAGAAGGTGTATGTTCTTGAGAAATGGCAGATGGAAGTTAGGCATGATATCTGAGAGCACCTGCAGTGACACAAGGCCCTGGTACATGAGCAGCTGAATTTAGCCCTCACTCTGTGATCATGGGCACTGTTGACTGTTCTAGATGAATAGGCACTTTGGTAACTGTAGACACCTGAATTCACAACAAAGTGCAGTGTGTATTGTTAGCTTATGCCCATGTCTGTGAGAATGAGAACTGAATAAACCAGAAGCTCTAAACTCTTCCTGAGACCTTGGGAAAACCATTCATTCTGTTAACTTCTACTTGAGCTGGATAGTAAGTGCTGCTTCTGTATTCTGTGGGGAGTAGGGAGGCTATGCTAGCTGCAAAGGTATTGCTATCTAAAATGGTAAGTCTAGGGATGTTTTTGCATCCAAAAATAATGTAAATAAGTATGTAGTGCACACTTCTTATTTGCATTTATCACAATGTGTGGAATTCATATAGTGCCGATATCTCCATCTAGGCTTGTGGCTCTTGCATTTACTGTCAGTGGAGGTCTAGTCAGTGTAAAGTGCAATTAATCTCATTCTAAAGTAGGTGTCTGAACAGATCAGATTGACTGCAAAGGATGCATGAGGGTGACTGGTTCAGCTGTAGGAGAATTGAATCTCATCCTACCTGTTCCGTGGGCAAAACTGTTATGATTTTGTCTTTAAAAATACACATTTAACTTTACTGAGCTTCAGTTAGCACACCAGATGTAGAAGTGTCTCAGAATAAGTCTTTTATAAGCATTCACCACAGATTGTCATATCAGAATTTTCATTTGATTAAAAAAACCCACATAATTGTTTCAGCATTTTACACAAACATGGGACCAATTTTGTTCAGGTCCCCCCACATCTAATGCAATATTAGATGCCCTCATGTAACCATGCTTATCTTCAGCTGGCATTTAAGTATGACGTGATTTTCTGTAGGCTCTCTATCTTTACCTGCTAATGTGCAGTTGACCTGGCTACTGGCACCTGAGTGTCTCAGAATGACACTGGACACCATATGTGAACAGTTGATAAGATTTGCATGAAGATGGTCTGTAATTTTTTTGTCTACATGTAGGAGGGTGTCAGTATGCTGAGTGTTTTCTGGTTTTGTGGTCAATTGATTGATTCAACTCATTATTTAATGTAAAACACGGATACTCAGGTGATGGATGAGAGGGATGAGAGGGATGGATGAGATGAGTCTTACATCTTCCTTACTGCTAAGGCATCTAAATTTGCCATCCACAGAACAAAAAGTTAGATTTGTCTCCAAAAGTATCTGAAATGGCACTGGACAGCTGTGTTTAGGCAGCTGTATTAATTCCTAGATTTCACCTGAATAGATAAAGGGCTATATACCTACCATATATGTAGGCACGTATATGTAAAAATCTCTTTGTAACTCTTAAAGTTATCCTCATCGAGAAGTAAATCATCTTTAAAACAGTAGTTTTCCCCACTGAGAATTTCAGAGCAAGCACAGGTCATCCATACTGGAACCATGCTGGCTCCTGAGATGAGCTCTCATTCTTATCCTAATTAATGGGTTAGAAACTGTCTGGATGGCCAGGCCCAGAGAGTGGTGGTAAATGGAATTAAGTCCAGTTGGTGACCAGTCACAAGCGGTGTCCCTCAGGGCTTAGTTTCGGGACCAGTCTTGTTTAATATCTTTATCAATGACCTGGATGAGGGGATCGAATGCTCCCTCAGTAAATTTGCAGGTGACACGACATTAAATGGGAGTATCGATCTGCATGAGCGTAGGAAGGCTCTTCAGAGGGATTTGGACAGGCTGGAGAAATGGGCTGAGGTCAGTGGGATGAGGTTTAACAAGGCCAAGTGCTGGATCATGCACTTCGGTCACAATAAACCCAGGCAACGCTACAGGCTTGGGGAGGAGTGGCTGGAAATCTGCCTGGCATAAAGGGACCTGGGGGTGTTGGTGGACAGCCAGCTGAACATGAGCCAGCAGTGTGCCCAGGTGGCCAAGAAGGCCAAC
>JANHFX010018637.1:0-18620 GCA_027560015.1 Chloroceryle amazona | reverse complement strand
TAATTAGAAGTACTGAACTGAAAAGTAAAATCACTGAACAGAATTAGTCCTGTTTTCACCCAAACCAGGACAATTACTAGTGGTAAAATCAGAGAAAATGGCCTCAAGTTGCATCAGAGGAGGTTTAGGTTAGATATTAGGAAGAAATTCTTCACTGAGAGAATGGTTAGGCACTGGAACAGGCTACCCAGGGGGGTGGTGGAGTCATCATCCCTGGAGGTGTTTAAAAAATGACTGCATGTAGCACTCGAGTCTATGATCTAATGGATAGACAGATGTTAGCATGAAGGTTGGACTTGATGATTCTAGAGGCCCTTTCCAACCCTAATGATTCTACGATTCCGTAATAATCATCTGTAGTTTCCTTCTGCCCTGTTTCTTTCACAGTGATGCCTGATTTTCCTACAGGGAAAATATATTAGTCTTTTAAAGTAAGTGAGTAGGATATATGGTATGTTTTTTGTTACTATCCATAATCAAATGTTTTGCCTGCAATAACAGCTGGATATTGACATTGTACCTCAGAAATTAATCCAAGAATTATTTTATTGAATTTTGACAACTTTCAAAACACTTGGAGATTGCTTCATGTTGGAAGAAAGCAGATCTCTATGGGTGGTGGTATTTTTCTGCCATCCTTTATTGGAAGGCTATTTCTCAGTAATCAGCAACACAGAAAAAATCCCCCACTTATAAACAAGCAAAAAAACGGAAAATACCACTCCCCCAGTAACTGAGAAGCAACTTAAAGCACAAAGAAAATCTCTATGTAAGATTTTAGTTAGTTTTTGTATGTTTGGGACCTGCATCACTGTTACTGAAGCTAATAGTTTGATGCTAAATTTCTTACAGATTTTTTTTTGAAACATAATGTTATTCACATGCTAATCACACAATTTACTAGGAAACTCTGTGAAATTCCATACTATATTCAAATGCTAGATGATTTAAATATGAAGAAGAAACAACATGTTGCTAATTTACGTTAAAGTGGATGAATATTTAAGGCCTATGTCTGCTATGAAACCATGAGTGGTGCTTGTGGGATATCCACAACAGGTGCAAAAGAGCATTTAGTGGTTCATGTGGTTTTTTTCCTAAGGAATAAGTATTCTAAGTCAATGTGTTCAATCAAGCCTCAGAACTCCGATATCCTGAAACTTGCCCAAGCACTATAGCTGCAAGGCATGTATTTAATATATATTAAAATCAATCATAAAATTTTAGTGCTTAAACTTAGGAAGGATCAATTGTAAGCTATGTTAATTAGAAAGGGCAAATCCATTAGTACCAGTCTGGATTTAGTACCAATTCCAAAGCCCTTACGCTCGCTACTGAAAATTCCAGTCTAGAAAAAAGGCCAGAAGTATTAGCAGTGTGCTAGCTGGGGACCTCACAGGAAAGGGAAATCATGAACAGTGGGAGTTACGGGAAGAATAGTGTGAGTCATGTGAAGAAGCTGTGTGTATCTAAGTGGAGTGGTGGACAGCTGTGGATTTGCTTTACCTGTATCTACCACTCCAGCAGGAGCAGTGTTAAGGGCATGACTAAAGGGAGGGGTGGGAAAGCAAACTGTAAGGGACTATCACTTCTCGTCCAAAAGCTGTGAAGATGTGTAAGGGTGATGCTCTGCAACGTGTAATAAGCCCTGCTGCATCTGTGAAAAAATTTGCTAAATTGCATTTTTGTAATGATTTTTTTTTGGCACTTGCTGATGAGTGTAATAGCTTGGCCATGGTGTATCTTTGGAACATAGCAACTCATTGTGCATATTCAGAAATGACATAACTGTCATTTAAGAGGAAACTGTAAGAAATTCACTAATACTTCAAACTGTGTGTGTAGAGAGGGAGCTTTCTACTACATTTACCACCACTCTGAAATTTATTCTAAAACTTTAGTTTCTATAAAGTCATCAAGGCTTATAAAGTCATCATATACAAATATCTTTTGAGCTTAACCTACCTCCTCATTTCAGGCATGCTGATTTTTATGGGGGAGGATCGCTTTTTTGTCTTATATTTGTGAAGAAATTTTTACTTGGTAAGAGGTTAAACAGATTGGGATGCTGGTATATTATGGTCACCTTGCCCTCGCATAGAAAATGTGCAATTAAATAACTAAACAGAGGCTAAACTGAGTTGTCTGTTGTGTGCAATCTGTAGCAGTTCAGTAGTTTCTCATGTCATCAGTGTGGTAACAGAATGCTATGATGGCATTACTCATAAATACAAAGGGCAGTCATGTTCAAAGCCACAATCCTATTACTAATTTCAGTGAGAGTCTTATTAGTCCACATATGAATGTGGTTTGTTATTTCATCTCTCAAAGTCTGTAAAGCACTGTTGTCTCTCTTCAATAAACATTTTTTGATCGGTCCTATTAAATGTTTTATTGAACCTTTATGTGTTTGCTTTTGAAGCAAGGCATTTCTGTCCTAAATGGAGACTGAAAAGCAGCCTAGCAGTGTAACCTCTTCACTTGCTATCAGATTTTCTCTCTAAATTTACATCAGCATAAGAAGAATATAAAATGCACATTTTGAAATCCAGAATGGATATGACTGGTAAATAAATTACTCCAGAAGTGTGAATAGCTATTGTAAAAAACAAGAGTTGACAAAAGAAGCCTGCATTATATGAAAGATGGAGAAGCAGTTCAAAATACAATCAGATTATGAAAATAGCTTAATGCAATGTTAAGCTTCATCAAATAAGAGCTTATATTGTCTACAAAACCTTTCATTGTATGGCTTGTGGCTCTGTTCCTCTTTCTGCTCTTTTCCATTTTTACTTGTTTTACTTTATTCTACTCCAGTTACACTCTTAATCGTCCATTCGTATTCCCCTGGTCTTATCTCCATGCTCTTGCATCTCAGTTCTCATGGCTGAGCCACAGCTCTGCTTCTGGGAGCTTCTCTGTTAGTAATGCTTTCTAAAGAGCCTGTGTATCCTCCCAGAGTCCCTGCTGTCAGAAATACGGCTCTTCCAACCCTTAAAGACTTGCATTTCAGTTGTTTATGACCAGCTGTTGTCAGCTCAAACTCAAAAGACAGCCTGTGAGAATTTGACTTGAGAAGGGAGCCAGAAGAGTGGTGGACACGGTTACATGCAGAAAGGCTCACTTTACTGCCCTAGACTTTTAAACATGAAAGTAATTTCATTCCTAGAATTGTTCTATTGATTTCTATATGTTTGCTGATTAAAAAAAAAAAAAAAAAAAAAAATTGCTTTCCTGAACATAAGATAGAAAAATGAGATCTTAGCAGCTATTTCACAGTGTGATCAGATGCAACTTCTAGTCAGGAGGATCTCAAACCATTGACTGTTGAAAGGCAGGAGTGTATATCCAGAGAACGGTCATTCTGTTTCTTCACTTCTCTGAAGTGTCTCCTACTAACCATGGGTGAAAGCAGGATACTAGTCTTACATGGGCTGCAGGTTTGAAGTGGTGTAGTCATTCTTAGGTTAATCTCTTAAGGATGCAGGCATTTGGCCAAATACTGAGTTAGTAAAATTACTTATATTTGCATTAAAGAAATTGCAGAATTTAATTCTAGTTTTCAGAAATTACTTGCATAAAAGCGTATCAGCTTCCCAGT
Organism: Chloroceryle amazona; assembly: GCA_027560015.1. NCBI lineage: Eukaryota > Metazoa > Chordata > Aves > Coraciiformes > Cerylidae > Chloroceryle > Chloroceryle amazona. The sequence goes on along the minus strand of JANHFX010018637.1, from coordinate 15,019 downwards.
CAATGGGTTTGAAAACTACTCATTGGCAAGGAAAGTAAATTATCAAAACTACTTTAATTAATGTATCCTATGTAAGCCTTTGGCTATCAGACTATGGCCATCTAAAGCTGTAACTACATATTGTTATCCCTTTACAGATTAAAAGGTTATCCCTGCTTTGAGCTTTTCACGTTGTTTTATTTGAGCGTAGATTTGATTTCCCTGCTAAATTTTAGAGACTGAAATAATGTCTGCTTTTTTTTTTTCCTCTTGAGAAACAATGAAATATTTCTTGCTTGTAGTTTCAACCCCCTCTTGCACTTTGCAGTAAGGACTGAGGGAATCTCTTCTGAACAATTTTGTATGGGGTGTAGATGTTGGATGTGCTCCTGTTGCTTCATTTATCTTGTTCTCTGAAGTAATTTAATATCCTCTTGCGTGTATACTTAGTGAAGTATGGCTGGTATTACCCCTAGCAACACTGGAGTTTCTTTAATCATTAACATTACTTTATCTACAAGGTGACCATTGTTTTTTGCACTGAGTGGATGGAATGGGACTGCTTCCATCCATGCAGAGTGACTAACATCAGTCTAACTCTGCAATTTAAGTTTGCATTCTAATGCATACTCAGAAGTACACAAATAAAGGCTTTTCATGTTCCCTGACTTTCATGTCCCTGACTTTGCAAGCTAAAATATTTTATTTCCTTTTACTTTTCTAGAAACTTTTGGATAAGAAAAAGCTTTTGTTTTTAATAAACTGTGCATCAGTAGCACACTTATTAGGTGCCACACATCTCCGTCGCTCATGCTTAAGAATGACATTTACCCAACAGGAGGAGAAGGTGTTTATTCTAGTTAGATTGCAGAAGTCAGGTAATACTTGGGAATGGTGGGAAGGGTCTCCAGCAGTAGCCACACACGGATATTCAGGTGACTTTGAGAGGCAGTGTACCAATACGGCAGAGTTTTGCTGTATCTCTCATCCTCATTTGTTTCCATTGCAGTAGTGCCCATGTCGAAATGTCCTGACTGCAGTTGTTTCTCACAATCTGCGTAACACTGTCTAAAAGAAAAGCACTCGCAGAGAAGTGTTGTGTCTTATCCGAGGTTACAAAAGAAGTGTCTTCTCCACAAGACAACACCATGCCAGAGAAGGTTGTGCAGCTCTGCTCCATCTTATGGCATGGGAAGCATGCAGGGTTTGGAGGACCTCCAGATGTGAAACTGGAAGGGATGGTGCTCTGCTTCCCAGAGCCATGCAGCTGCCTCATGGGCAGAGGAGAAGCAAACCAAGAGATAAATAGATGAACATAAAGAAATAAAAGATGCAGCAGAAGCATTTGATGATCGTTAATTATTTTCTTCCTCCTCCCCTGCCCTGATGTGGCAGTTAGACAGCTATAGTGATGTGCTGGAACAGGCCTGCTCAATAAACAAGAATTTCATTAAAAATTACTCTTTAGGAATAGATCATTTAGGACTGAAAAGAATCATTTGGATCAGTGAGATAACATCATACATCTTAATAAGACTGATTTGTCTCATTTTTATTTGCTGTTGTTTATTTTTATTTTTGTCCTTGTTTCATAGAAAGCTGTTCTAGATCTTTGCAACTCCAAGTGTTTAAAAGCAAACTAAATTTATTTTTGGCTATAGCACACATCACTCCCCTTCCTCACCCACTTCAATATTGTCAGAATGCTTTAGGTATTTGCCTAGGAAGTGGAAGACCAGTATTCAATTCTTATTGTGCAAAGAGTTAGTGACTTAATTTCTCTTTTCCACGGCAGTCAGTGCTCAAGCTAAGAGACCTGTTTTCTCCACTCTCACTAAAATACCCCTCTTAACTTGCAAAGTGTTTTCAGGAACTGAGTATTGTTCCAAGTAAAATATCTGTGTTATCAAATTGCTCCTAACCAATAATAAATCTAAAGCAATGTATGCAGTGTAGAAATAAAATATTGGATTGTTACCAAGCAGACAACAGTGCCCTGTGCTGCCTGTTACATGGGCAGGAAATGCCAATGTTCAGTGATTATCTCCAAATAAAAATTGACTTTATCCAGGGCAAGGCAAAAAGTACCTCCATGATTTGTGTGCCTGCTAAAGTTTGAAGACTGCAGACAATTGTGAGGAGAACATTTCAAAGAAATGGCAAACATTTTATAGTGGAAATTAATACATGGTAGAATCGTAAGGGTTACTGCTTCTTCCCTGTTCAGTGTATCTCAGAGTCTACAGAAAGATAGCACCAAGTATAGCCAATACTTCTATCTGTGGAATTATCCACTTTAATGAATTGAGTTAATTCTCATTGTTGGAGTTAGTTGCATGGTTGCAGGTTTGGGACAGCACAGTTTCAGTGCTGCTTCAGCTTCCTCAGCTTCACCAGTGCCCCTTTTTTCTTAGCACCCTTTGGGCTTTTCTTGCACAAGAATTGCTTGCCTGGACATCATGACTGATACCTCAGAATTATATGTCCCTTTCTGTCTTTTCAAGCAGTTTTGCAAGTATTTTGACAAGTCTAATTTGCATACAAAGAAGACAATACTGATATGAACAGAACAGTCAGATGCATTTCCATTTCTAAGCTTACCATGTGGTTGGTGCTGCTTAGGCAAGTTTAATAACTTGCCAGTCGGCGCTTTTTCTTCACCTGTTTTACATGCCCCTCTTCTTTCTGTATATAACTATCATTACAGGCAGTGCAACAACTACAGCTGTGTTCTGTTTATCTTTTCTATACGTTGCCACACATTAAATGGTGCTAGAGGACAGCTCATGAATGTAACATTTTCCGCTGCTTTTAGCTTGTCCTTGTACTGTAGCCTAAGAAGAGAGAGGATTTTTACAGTGTACTTTGAAGGTTAACAAACCTGAGGTTTCAGAAACCCTAGGGGTAAGAGACTCCTAAACTGAGCCCCTAACATAAAAAAGCCTTCTCATTTATACCATAAAACCACAATTGAGCATCCCTGCGGATCTTGGCTGCAGTAAAATTTCACAGGGACAGAAGCGATTTCTCAGGTAATATGGCCCCAAATCATGCAAGGCATTGTAGGTTGTAGCCAGCATTTGGCTCCCACCTAGAAACCGATTACATTTTCATTATGGTATAGAAGAGATTCAGTTGCTTCCTTTCTCTTTATTAGAAGTTTTGAATGTAGGGCACAGGACTCTTGCTGTAAATTCTGAAATGTGCCTATTTGCTTGTAACAGGAGGTGCTTGTACGAGAGTTTCTTCTGCTGGGGAAGCAGTAAACAGGGGCTTGGGATGGAATAAAACATCAGGTATTCATCAGCCTTTGCATTCTGGACTGCCATTTCCAGCGATGATTTATAGTCCCACTTCTACCTTCCTTCTTCTACCTTTCCTATTGCATCCTGATGCTTTGGCTGTGGATCTTAGAGAGGGACAGATGTTGAGTTTCTCCTGCCATAGGGCTGTTTGGTCAGACCAGGAGGTCTCAGTTTGAGATGATAACCTCAGCTTGGTGAACAAGACACTGAAAATAAATTTTCTGCTAAATTTGAAGTCTCAGGTATAGCACATTTTGGACCCAACGTAAGGCTCTCTGAGGTCAGTGAACAGTATTCTACTGGTTAGGAATGTGACCCAGACCCATCAGCTAGAATGGATGTAGGTATGTTTTGATAATCAGATAATTATAGGTTAAATATTCACAATTAAATGAAAACTAAATAGGCTAAATTATTCTCTGGGGTCATTCTGTTGTTTTCAGTGGAATTACACCAATAACTGGTTTGGCCCAATATAATGTTTAGAGGAGGGCTTATGAAATGCTGATTATGGTGGTCAAATTAGTGAAAACTAAATAGACCTTTGTTTTATTTGTATGGTTAAGCAATGTAATTATGAATGCTGGAACTGACAGCTAGGCTTAAAGTAGAATACTGAGCTCTAACTAAAACTGTCTAAGTGAAACACTTTGTTGGGAGTACATACTGTACGGAAGCTGGAACATATTTTTGGACAGTATCCCTGGGTTTGAAAATCAGATGCTAAGATTCAGCAAAGATGAGTCTTGAAAGTAAGGAACATTTTAGCAGTAGAAATTTGTAATAAGGGTGTTAGTCATGGATTTCATTGACCTGCGAATGAAGGTGCATCTGAATAATTCAAAATTAACAAATATATTTAGAACACCTCTAATTCAGTATAACAAAAGAAATCTGCTTGTTGCTTAATTTACTATATAAATGACACTAATATGAAGAAAATTGCTCGGGTTAAATGTGGAGATGTAACTGCGATTGATTTTCTTTGTATTGCTCAGCTTGGCCAAAGCTAAATCCTGACACTGTGTCCTAATACAAACCTATGGAAGAGGAGATCCCCCACAGAAATAGAACATGTTACATAACCACGTTATCTAATTTCCTATCTCTTTTAAAGCTGTTTTGTCAAGACTCAGTGGAGAGCATGGTATATAATGCTCTGTATATAATAACATTACATGCTAATTTAACAAAATGTTTAAAAATAAATCACCATATGCATTTCAATGAAATTCAATAGGGCAAAGCATATTTTTCAAACTGTCAGTGCTTGATTGCAGGTTTGCACTTAGATGCTTTTGAAGTTATTAGAAAATACTGAGAAGACTGTAATAGGTGGCTGCATGAAGATCTAGGTAGGAAATCTGAAGTGGAATGCCAAAACCGAAAATGTTTACAGTCTTTTGGTTCCGTGCTTATGAAAATTCAAGCAGTAGCATTTCCCAGAAGCAGAGGTTCCAGAGCTTTTGCCATCCAACTGAATAATTGTGGTTTATGCTGATGTATTGTTCTGCTCTAAAACTCCCTACCACACTCACCAGAATTGCTAGTGAAGATTAATTGTGTGACTGCTCTTGTGGCTAATGTCCATTAAACAGGGAAACCACACATTATTTTTTATAGATTCTAATACACCTTTCATAGGTAAGCAGTGATTATATTCACCACTGAGCCTCCTTTATCTCACTGTCAAAAATATCTCTGGAGTTCAAGTGGTTTATTTTTGTTCAGGAAATATTCAGAAACAACTGGGAATCCTTTGTTTTTATTACACAGTTTTTCTTAAGTAACCAGTGTGTATGGGGAGAAGGATTAAAATATTAAGCCTTTGTCTCCTGTGTGAACAGTTTATAGTTTTAGAGCATCTTTTTCTATAGAGGACTCTTGGTATTATTATATTTGTGAGTTTTGAGTTATTTCATCTGAACCTTCACTCACAGGGCAGTGCATTCCATGACTAACACCTATATTACTACTGATTATTATTATTATTGAGATTATTTCAAGGACTGTATTACCATACCAGAAAATGGTTGGTGATATTTTTTTTTTTTATTTAAAGATATAGGCAATCACATATGTATTATATAGAGAAAGGAGTAGCAATTAGAGATAGATTTGTATAGTTCTATTAAGTTTCTAGCTGTGAGTCCTTGCTTAAGATTGGTGACACAGTTATGGAATTAATAGTATCTCTGTCCCATTTCTGATCCCCGTGGAATGAATCCTCCAGGTGTCAGGTCTGATGCCTGATCCTGTGTCTGGATGTAAGCTCAGCCTTTAACCTACATTGCAACCAGAATCTAGGTGCCGATACAGCTCTTACTTGGCTTTTATTCAAGTTGCCTGTTTGAAGGCTCCTACTTCTTCTTTTGCTGTTCTCTAGCCACTATGCAGGCAGTATGTAGCCAGTGAGGCAAAAAGTCAGAGGAAACTATTTTCAAGCCACAAACAATTTGTGTGTTTATCTGGTTGTACACTTATCTTACACTCTGCACCATGCAGACAAGTCAGTAACTTCTTTTTTTCAAGGGATAAATCCAAATCACTTAAATATTTTTAGTGTAGCAATTCCAAACATTTTAGGCATTTTTCAGTGATTTTGCTTTCTCCTCTCCCCCTGCTATGCTACCCTGCCTGCTTCTTCTGTCTGGCCACAGGTCCCTCTGAAGCTAGACCAGCAGCTGGAATTTGTCTTAGCCCCGCTCAGTCTCATTACTTCTGTGGCACCTTCTACCTCCCCAGACCTCCACCACTGCCTCCCACTGCCTGTTCCTCCTGGGGCCCAGTCTGGGAAGCTCCACATCCCACTTTTATTCCTGGCCCAGCTGGACCTGAACAATTTATAGACAGCAATTGTTATAGACAACAATTTTTCAGGCAAAAGCCTTTATTTTGTACCAAACGTCACTGTTCTTTAGCTGACCGGTTAGCCTGAGGGTGCTAAGGTGATGGCCCAATAGTTTGCCAATTACACTCATTTAACGTGAAAGGCTTTTAGTTGCTACTTAGTGTCTGTGGGACAGTTAACTGGAAGTGTTGACCTTTCAGTGGTCCAACTCATCAACTTAAAGATAGGGTTTGGGCAGGGATCAGCATCCACCTTGGATTGTGCCTGCACTTACCACCACCAAGTCTGCTATCACAGCTTGGTTGGGAAGTTTTGATGTTATTTCATTATCGAAACCATCTGATCCAAAGAACAGAGATAACTAGTTGTGCTTCTGAAAGAGTCCATTTCAATTGTTTTAATTTGTAAATGAATTGATTTTAAAATTTTGTTATGGACTGCACTTTGTTTCCTCCAGCCCCGGAAGGGTTGATGTAGTTTGTTTGTTTGGTTTCTTGTTTTGTTTTGTTTCTTCTTTTAGTTTTTGTAGTTTTGTTAGGCTGTTTCATAAAGTCAACAAGAAACCTACGTGAGTGGCATCTTTCAGCTGTCACTTAAGTCACAGACTAAAGTATAGGAAGACAGGTCTAGCAAATAGGGGTTATAAGGCAATTTCCAAGCAAACTAGCACTGCAGTGCAGAGCTTAAAATCCCTTTCAGCAGTGATATTTAAGTCTCAGGGGTGCCATTGCACTGCAAAAATGCTGGTGAAAGGATAAAGTTACTTGGTGTTTTGTTCTCTCTTCTTTGTTCCTTGCGGCTCCTGGTAGCTTGTGGAAATTAATAGGCTGGAATTGAGAGTATTGCTCTTTATTCTCTCGGTTCAGAGAGATTCATGTCCTTTCTTTCCCAAATCTCTTTGAAGAAAAAGGAAAGGCAGAAAAAACCCACACTTCAGTGGGCTTGCTAGATTCAAATACCAGCTACTGTTGGCCTTTCATTGGTGTTCAGCAGTCTTTGCGAGATAGTTTTGGGAGCCTCTCCAACACATGCATTTGCAATCTGCTGATACATATGCCATGGAGTTGAAAGTGTTTTTCATTTATGAGGAACCTCTCAGAGCATCGTTAGGTTTCCTGCACTGATTCAGGTCTCTGTCAGTGTTATCCCTTACATTTCGTCAGTGTTCAATAATGAACATGAGGCATCACTGCTGCAGAACATCAAACTCATTCTACAGATGAACTTGCTGTATGTATACATGAAACATTTTACTACTTTTATAACTACAGTGTCAAAAGATTACTGTATAAATGATATCAGGAATATGTAATTAAAGGTTTCCATAAAATGTTCTACATATGCCTGAAACAGCACTAACTAATCCTTGCAAGTTACTATCAAGTAAGTTAATATTGAACCTTAAACAAAACAAACATTTTAAAGTTTTGTTCCAGACCTGAGACACATGTGCTGAGACAACAGATACAGATATATAGCTACAGGGATGAGCATAGAGATATTCCACAACAAAAGAAAATAGTTGCCATAATCACTTGAGCATTTGTGAAATTCAAATAAGCAAGGAAAACTTGTGGTTGTACAGACCCCTGTGGCCTGTCCTGCGCTTGTACATTCTTACATTCTCCAAGCACCTCATCTATGAAAAACCTAGTGTATGAAAATACTAGTTCTGCTAACGGAAAGGCAAGTTTACAATGGCCTGACATTGTAGAAAGACACTGTACTTATTTTATGATTATTATTAATATTTACATTGCTATGGAAATCTGTTCTGCAGTAAATAGGTTTGTTGTAGAGAAGCATTTTCAGGCAAAAAATGGTGGCCATCCAGCTTACTCATCTGCAGCTGTGTTGCAAGTTCAAAGAATCTCAATTGCGAGCAATAAAAATGTGCCTTAAAGTTTCCAAGATGCTTACTAGCTCCTTTTCTAAGTTCTTCATCAATAAATCAATTGAAGTGTAGGATGGTTACTTGAGCAACTGGGAAGGTAATGACTCAGTTTCACTCTATCCCTAAGAAAAAGATTATTTTTTCAACAATTAGCAGTTTATAGCCAATTTGTTTCTCACTCCAGCATGCTCCTTCTCTGGAGTTTGGATAACCTTTGCTACACGATACTTTTTTAGCCTTTGGTAGATACACGTGGATAAATAGACAAACTGCTCTGTAAAAAGAATTGAAAAATATGTTCTGCCTTCCCTCTTGGCAGTGAGTGCCTGTATTTCCATCCCTTGCATTAGCACAAGTTATCAAATGGAAGGAGAAAACTTTAATTCACAAAAGTAAGCATTGCTGTTCCCTATTTATACTTGTCTTTTCTGACACATACTACCAAAATCACCCAGGATCTTGATTTTTAGTTATGCTTCTGCTTGGGACAAAGTCTAAAACAATGCCTAAATGTACTACCTGGTTTAACAACAAGGTCCCAGGCTGCCATGTAAAAAAAAATGAGCTTATAAATGTTAATAATCTCTACATTAAATCTGATAGTTGTAAAACCCCATCTGAGGTTTCCCTTTTATCTCCCATATTTCCTACTTCAAGATTTCCTAAGTTTTGTGTTAGTTCAAAGAATAGTAAGCAGTTAAGTAATGTAATAGCTTAAAGTAACAAGACAACATCAGTCTGGTGAATGTTTTAGTGTTTGGTTCTTAGATGCGTTGTTCGTATTTGTCCGAGTTACTACATGTCCTTTGTCTTCAAAGGAAGCTTTAAACAAATGAGCCTCTAAAATGACACCTGCATTTTCCTGAATCAGCAGGGGCTGTAGCATCAAGCAAAGAATATACACAAGGCAGAATACATTCTTTGATTCGTAAGTTCATGCAAAAGCTTTGATGTAACAACTGCTTGAAGGAATTCAGTTAATCTTGGCAGTTTGAAGGAATAAGAAAGTTCAGGATTAAGAACTGGCCGTTCATAGGCCTATGTGAAATCATTCTTTGTAATCCTGTTGAATTTTCCTAATTTTTGACCCAAATATTAGTGAGTTAATAGTTGAGGTAAAATCTGCTAGGTTTTTTGTTACACGGAGGAACTGTGTGCTTACATTGGCACCTTTACCAGTAAAACACTTTTGAGAGATCTCAGGGAAGCATCAGTGAAAGATGTTTGCACTTCCATTCCCAGCACTGCAGTGTCTGTTTGTTGGTGCTGTCTCCTGAAAGCAGGGTCCTCAGTCCCAGGATGAAGTCCACAGAAACTTTGTGCATCACCTGGGATGAGAGAAGAGCATTTTTGAATTGGATGTTAAATGATGAGCATGTTGAACCAGCCAGCTTTTCATGTAGCTCGGTGTGAAGTCTTGTAGAACTAGCCAAAAGGGACGCTCAGTGTCCTAAATAGATGTGACCTACATTTTAGAACTTTGCAAGATTCAGGTACATGGCACAGACCTCCCTCTGCTCTGGATTTGAAACTACTAACTTCTCATAAACACCTATAATTATACCCTGTCTTTCTTTATTTTATTTTATTCTGATGTTTTAATGTGAAGCAAAACTGTTGTCATGCTGTGTTTTATGGTCCTGTTTTGAACCCTGGAGCATTTGCAAAAGGCATCATCTTGTCTTTAGTTTCCTTTCCTGCCTGGAATCGGTGATCAATCTCAGCTACTTTCTGTGCTGAGGGTCAGTTGGGGAGTACTATGAAATAAATCCAATTTAAAGAAACTAACCCAGTTAATGCAATCCTATCCAAATAAATAAAATTTATTATGTAAAACAATAAGTAATAATATAGACAATAATAAATATAATTGATAGCATTTAAAAATATTAGTGAGGAATTACTACTTTTGCTAACATTGCCCCTTATGCTGTCTGCAGCCACATCTCCAGAGGTGGAGGAGACAGAGGTGAAGGAAAAAACTTTCACAGGGTGAGAGACCTTCCCGGTGGAAATGGGAAGCAGGAAAGGCTGTTCTTGTCCTGCAACCCCCTTTCTGTAGGAGGCTGCAGAGGAAGCAGCATGGCAGCTGTCATTTCCAGCTGCTGGGTTTCCTCATTCCTTTGCATGGAAGCAGCCTGGATCGAATGTGAAATGCTGGCTCTAAGGCCTGAGGAGCAATGAGATGCTGAGATGCTGCAGCCCTGGGGCAGATGGGTGCTAAAAGAACTGACCTCCTCTGACCTCCTCTCCACCACTGTTTCTGCCTCTCAGCCCCTCTTTCTCTTCACTTAGGTGTATTTCCTGCACTGGTTTGACTTAAAATCCAATGTTTCAACCCAGCAGAGCAGGTGTGCAGGGCTTGGAGGAGGGATCAGGTGAGGGACTGGTGTCAACTGTATTGCTTGTGGGGTCAAGCCCACCCCGTCCTCAAGTTCATGGGTCTCTCTGCTTGGTGTTGCGAGTGTAGGGACAGGCTGTGCTCACCCCACTCTTGGCTTGTCCTTCAATTTTGAGCCTCTTGTTTCTGTACTTCTGAGCTCCTATCGTGTGCTTCCTCCCCCGTTGCTGGTAGCTGTGGGCAGCACAGTTCGTTAATGCCACTTTCGTTATTACCTACCCTCTGCTATTAGGCATCAGAACCTATGGTATGTCTGTCTGGTTTCTGTCATTGTGCGTTTGAGGCAAAATTCTGAGAAAGCCAAACTGTCATTTTCTCCTGTAATGCTGAGCTCCATTTCCCATGTAAGACCATCCTGGTAGCTCAGGTAAGCTGGTCCCTTTTCTCTGTGAACCAACACAGAGTGAAGCAGTGGGACAAATAAAAATTAAACAAGAATGTATGGGGTCAGGTCCCATGTACACCTTCAGGCCATCTAAAGAACCTGAAGGTGTACAAGTCCATGGAATGTGATGAGATTCATCTGTGGGTCCTGAGGGAACTGGCAGACAAAGTTGTTAAGCTGCTTTCCATCATATTTGAAAAGTCATGGCAGTCTGGTGAAGTTCCCACTGACTGGAAAAGGGGAAATATAACCCCCATTTTCAAAAATGGAAAAGAGAAAGGGTTGGGTTGCCATCCAGAGGGACTTTGGCAGGCTTGAGAAGTGGGCTTATGCCAACTTCACGATGCTCAACAAGGCCAAGTGCAAGGTCCTGCACCTGGGTCAGGGTTATCCCAAGCACAAATACAGGCTGGGCAGAGTATGGACTGGGAGTAGTCCTGAGGTGAAAGATTTGGGGGTGCTGGTTGATGAAAAGCTCAACATGAGCCAGCAGTGTGCGAACACAACCCAGAAAGCCAAACGTATCCTGGGCTAAATCAAAAGAATTGTGGCCAGCAGGTTAAGGGAGGTGATTCTCCCCCTCTACTTCACTCTTGTTCCCAACACAAGAAGGACATGGACTTGTTGGAGTGGGTCCAGAGGAGGGCCACAAAGATGATCAGAGGGCTGGAACACCACTCCTATGAGGACAGGCTGAGATTTGGTCTTGTTCAGCCTGGAGAAGAGAAGCCTTTGGGGAGACCTTATAGTGGCCTTCCAGTATCTGAAGGGGGCTGACAAGAAAGCCGGGGATGGATTTATTACAAAAGTTAGTAGCAATAGGATGAGGGGTAATGTTTTCAAACTGGAAGAGGGTAGATTAGGCTAGAAATTAGGAAGAAGCTCTTCACTTTGAGGGTGTTAGGACACTGGAACAGGTTGCCAGGGCAAGTTGTGGATGCCCCCTTCCTGGAAGTGTTTTAGACCAGGTTGGATGGGACTTTGAGCAACCTGGTCTAGTGGGAGGTGTCCCTACCCATGGCAGGGGTTTGGAACTGGATGATCTTTAAGGTCCCCTCCAACCCAAATCATTCTATGGTTCTCTGCAGACCACACTGAATAGACTAAAATTGTTGGAAAGCGTGGATCAGTTCTCCAACATCATGCAAACTGACTCGGTATGTACACACAGTGTTTATTAGGATGAGAGAAGATGAGCTGTAGTTCAGTGTTCAGTGCTGACAGGCAAGTCAAACTAACATTTCATTTCTAATGGCTACAGAAAAAAATATTTTACTCATTTCTGAATAGGAACTAACTTGTTTCGATTTGATTTGATTTTCCTAAAGTAAAAATGCTCTATTTCTATGGTAAATCAAACCAAAGAGCTTAGCTCAGATTTATATGCCAATATATCTAAGACAAGTGGTTTTGGCTGTGTCTACACTGCTGTGCGCATCTCTCAGCAGCAGATCGAGACTATCGTTGCTGAATTCCACAGTTCTTGCCTGTAGGAGCACACCCTGCAACCTGGTCTGATGCAGCCTTCTATTTTGGAAGGAGGGAACCTACATGTTCCTTTTATTTAGATGTGACCCCATACCTCAGGGTGCCCTTTACCTCAAGAATGAGTGGTTCCAGGTCTACAGCTGTTGTACTTGCCCTTGGGATGGTGTGGATAAGAAGATGACTCAGTCTATGTTCTTGCAGAGTTTTCAAGTGATAGCTGAGCATCATCCAGGCCCCATGGTACCTTTCCTCATGCTAGCACTGTGAGCTCTGGTAATGCTATCACAGGGAAATCAAAGCACAGAAGACTTAGAAGAGCTTTGGGCTCACTATGATGCTGATAGCAATTAAATACCAGTGCACTCTGAGTTTAGCACCACAGTGCATTTGGAGCATTTTGAGGTGCCCCCTGTAAATGGAATTACAGATTTGTAAGGCAGCTCTATCCTTAGTGTAGCCCTGTGTACAAAGGATGTATTTAAAGAGCTGTAACTTCAGAGAACTGTAGGCAGGAGATAGACATAGAAATCAAAAAAGTCCTAAAAGGTAAGGAGTTTCTGTTGGCAAGGCTCTACTTGCTCCTAAGTGTTGAGGTGACCATATTTATATGGAGAATTTATGGGAGTATTTTATGAAACCCCAATCTTGCCACTACAAAGTGGTATTTCTCTGGGCATTATTTGAAAGAAAGGGCATGCTTCTTCAGTTTTTGGAAGAAAAAAATTATTACCTAATGCAGCTGCAAGGCTCACAGCTTAATGCTTTGATTGCCAAAGAGAAAGAAGTTCCTTCCCACTGTTTGATGGAAAATTCTTGAATTCCAGAGAATGAAAGAGGGGTAAAATTCAACCATTTCCATAACCCCAGTGGGTTACTTCAGTGTGCTGACTTAGTGAGACCTATCTGTTGGTACCTCAGATTTCTTTGGATATGGTGTAGGTTGCCTACAAACTGAATCTTGGATGTTATTGGTTCCAGGTGTCTGAACCCACCACTTGGAGTAGAGATACTGCATTGCTCAGTATTATGGAATTAAGCCAAAATCTGAATTCCTTGAATGCTGTATAAATAATGGCAGCTTATTTCACAGCTAGCTCTCTGTGCTGTGTAAGTCCTTGTCTGTGTCCTTTCAGGTCCAGATTCTTAGCTTTTTCTTCATGTCTCCTTATTTTTTAGCTTCTTTCACAGACACCTGGACAAATAGCTGAAAATATGTCAACATCCTATTCCTTGTGTCTGCCCAGGGAACCCCCGAGGGCCACCTTCGTGAAGCTTCTCTTGGGGATAATCAAATTTTGCCATGAAATTCAACTTCTGTTGTTTCATCAATTAGTCCACCAAGAACAGTACATAATGTAACGAGCCTGAATTATGGCAGATTAACAGTTCCTGCTTGTCAGAGTTGACATGTTGTTCAGAGCATCCCTGGCGTATCCCTAGAGCTCTGACATGCATTAATTTAACAACAGTGCTGCCTTTCAGATGTGGTTGCTGCTCGCTCCTGGGTCAGCTCTGCGGGTCTGATGCATTTCAGATATCTCAGATTCACAGAGTTTTACCATGTGGGTTTCCATTTGCAAATTTCCAAACAAAAGTTAAACAACCTTCCCAAAAGATTCACCTTTATGCTTTATTCATTTATTTTTATCCCAATACAAAAGTTGTCTGACTACAATGCTGATTTTCTTGATTTTACCGAGTACTGGCTATTAGAACCATTAATTTTTATATATATATTTAATTTTTCTTAGCTATATGACATTTCTTTTTCTTCTTTTTCTCCTTTTGTGGTATCACATTTCTTGGATTGTGTAGAGGGTTCAGTATAGCTGCATTTTCCACTCAGTGGATTTCTGATTACCTGCATTACTATGCTCATTGTCCTAAAGAAGCTCAGTTCTTCCATCTAATCAGATATATGTGTTTCCAACAGATAATGTCCATCTTACTTGGTGGATGAATGCCTGGTGATTCAATTACACATTGTCTCTTTTCCTGTATCTTGCATGTAAGGAACAAAAGGATTGTTATAAACGTTTATGGTACAGGCTGGCAAAACTGAATACATCATTCCGTGGAATGATTGTTAACATGCAGCATGTGTCCCTGTGCTTGCTTGTTTCATGCAACGTTGCTATACTTAATTAAATTAAATGCTTCTTGGGACCATGGTTATATTTTTGCTTTATGCACACACTACAAGAATATAAAGCCTGGTCCCTTTTTTTATTTTCCCCTTTTCTCTTTCTTTTGGGGTGAAATCTTCTGCATGTTTTTTTTTATCGTATTTTCCCCACTGCTGTTCATTCCTCTCCTTAGGTTTTCTCGTCCTCTGAGGCATGAGGATGAGAAGCCCAAGTTCACCCACTGCTGCACCATGTGTGTCCCTGGAGCACTCAGGGTACAGCTCAGGGACTGCTCTCGGCTCCTAGGCCAGCAGCCTCTATGTCTGGGGAAGGCGGCGAGTGGGCTGACAATGTCTTTCAGGCCTCAGCGCGATGGTGTGGTCGGCTCGCGTGCGATAACCGCCTCCGGGGTGGGGAGACCGACAAGAGGCTTTGCTCCCGGGCGATGCTCGTCACTCCCTTTGCAGCGGCGCCCCCGAAACCTCCCTGAACTCCTTCGCTCGCCAGCCGCGCAGTGACAGCAGCGCGGCCCCCGCCGCTGCCCCATCCGTGCGGGGCGGCTGCGGCGGGAGCCCCGGGCCGGCTGCGCA
>JANHFX010018636.1:0-147804 GCA_027560015.1 Chloroceryle amazona | reverse complement strand
CTACGGCGTCACATCCGTCTGCTTGCCTCATAAATCAAGCGCTATTGGCTATCAAGCTGTCCCTACCTTCCTGTACAGCGCAGAAAACTTCCGAACGCCAGACCCTAACTACCACACTCAGCAATAACCAGATTGTGACATCAAATCTCATGTCACTCTGTTGCAAAACTCAGCTAAATTCAGAAAAATATCCATGCTTACTAAACTGCAAGACCAGGGGAGACTCCTACAGATGTACAAACATCTGACTTTAGTTGCTATAGGAACATTGTACTTTGGGGACCTCTGAAAATCAGGGCTAATCACAGACTATGGGTGCACTAGCATTTGTAAACCTCAAAATACTTTACAATCTTGGCTAAACATTAATGTGTTTATTTTACCTGACTACAAACAGCATTTTGGATTAGGTCCTCAGATACTGAGTGGATAAGAAAGAAGTCCATCAATCATTATAATTTTTTTTTATTTATTTTTTTTTTTAAGTATGAGGGCTCTGGATTTACATAAAAATCTTGCCCACCATAAAATATGCAACTGATTTATGAGTGCAGTATGAGCGGAGACGGAAGCATAATTTCTGATGTATGAATGAAGTTATTTCCCTTCTGGAAACCACATTAGACAAGTATTGAAGATTGTACTTCAAAAGTCGCCCAGCAAGCTCTTTTAATTTTGGGCTATTTAGCTACTCCACTGAAGGTTCCATAAAATATTAGCAGTAGTGAAAATTTTCAAAGGCCTTTGGGAAATTAGGCAAAAAACCTCTTCAAATTTCTTTTGAAATGAAGGGAGAATCTAATCTTCCAAATGCCAAATAATTTTCCAAATATAGGAAAAAGAGAAATAAAGTTAACTTTCTTAGTGATATAAGAAAAAATATTCTCTTCATTGCTGTAGCTTTAAAGCCAGAAGACCAAGAATAACAGTGAGACAGTAAACCAGTTTATTTCATTTGCATGAAGTATCTTCTTTATTTACTGTACAAAGCTGTAAGTTTAAGATATGCAATCAGCCATATAAGGCAACTGATTGGTCAAATTTAAGTGCATTCTGATAATACAGTTTCCTATCAGTGGATTGTAAATATCAAAATTTAAATAGGATATGTAAATTTAATCTGTAGTTCATAGAGATTGTTAAGCCTACACAGAATAAATGGAACATGTTGGTTTTGATGCTATTCAAATGAGTGAAACTTTTCATATTGTGCTTGCCCCACTTCAGAGCACATAGTAAAGTCTTAAGGCTAAGTTACTACTAGTCTTCCCTAGGTTTAGAAGGCAGTATACCTAATACTATATACCTAATACTATATACCTCGTCTTTGCTACTGTATTACTCTTAAACTGAGGTCTTAATTCTGTGACTTTTTCTAAATAGAACTTTTTCAAATAAGGGATTCCTTTTTCCAATATTACATATCTACCTTAAATAAGTAAGAACAGTCAATTTATGCAGAAATTTTTGCCACTCATAATAAGAAGAAACTCATCTCATGCTGTTGAAACTATTTCAAGTCTATAAGTTGTCCTATTGTTAGGATATAGTCTAAAATACTAAAGTACACTAGGAAAGCATCAAAATAATTTATTTTAATAAAATATTAATAATTATTTACATATGGTGATCAGACATAACTTTATGTCTGAAGAGCAATATATCTAGGTAGGATTTTTACTATTGCAGTAGGACAATTATAATTAAAATCTACTAGAAGAAATTAATCTTGGTCTGGCCTGTATTGCCTGGAGGAAGATGTTCCAAAAGAGTATCCATTTGCTGAATTATGCTGTTTTGTAACAGAAGAATCCTCAAACCAGCATTCATTGCATGGAAAGTTTCATAGTGCAGGCCCATTACTGCTTTATTCTTTATAGATGCTGTTTTCTGTTCCTCATATAAAAACAATCTCTGTATTTGCATCTGTCATCTCGCATTTATTACAAAGTTGAGATGAGAAAGGAAAAAACAGTTTCTGCAAACATATTCTTACTTCCTAGGACTTGACTACAAGTAGGTTTTTCAGCAGGAATCCTCACTGAAAATGCTTCAAATTTGATGGGGCTTCTGTTCTTTTCAACTTTAGAGACAAAAGCCTCGATGCTTTCTCATTGGAGAAGTAAGAACAGCGAATGGTGTTACATGCTTGTTATAATGCAATTGCAGTGTTCTTTGTCAACAAGAAACAGCTTATTTTCCTTTTAATTGTCAACATTTTTTTTGCCTGTGACCTTCAAATGCTATAGAACAAGGAAGTTAAACAAACAAACTACGAAATATGATATTACCACTGGGAAATCTTTTTCAAGTCCTGTCATTAAATGTTGATGCTGTACTTATTATCATAACTGCCTTTAGACCAAACTAGGCTTCATTAATCTCAGTTTCTTCACTATTATGGTATAAAATGTGCCATTGAATTGTCTGGCTTTTGTATTTCTCTGGCCCCTTATGGCACAGGTACACGTTGTAGCATATTTGTTTTCTTAGTAGTTTTCTTATTAGTTTCTTATTTGTTTTCTTATTAGTTTTCTGCTGGAGAAGAGTAATTGAGAATAATTCCTTAGCATCTAGACTCCTGATGACTTAACTACACTCACATGTGAGGTTTGTGGAAAGTTACAAGTATTAGAAGTGCAGCAGATAGTTGGTTCTGTCTGCTGAAAATATAGTATGGATTAGTACTGAACATTTCAGTTTCTAAAGATGAGGGAAGTTTAGAGATAGGTAAATTAACTCTGACTTCAGTAAGCACTAATTTGTGGTTTTGTGACTGATAAACCACAAAACATATGTGAAGAGTATGCCTTTGAATGCATACCACCTGGTAATGGGAATAATCCCCTTGCTCCCACAAAAACTGTTGTGTGCATTACCTTTGACAGGTGGTGTTTGTGGTAGTGATGGTGGGAATGATGACAATAATAAAGGATAGAGAGATGAAAGGGTTTTGCTTTAAAAACTTTAAAAGCTTGTTTTCAGCACTAAGATGAAAGCAGATTTTGTTAGTCACATTAGGTAGGATGAAATATAATCATAAAAGGGCAAAAACCTGTACGTAAGAAATATGTTAATTTATGAACTTATGTCAAATTAGAGATATTCTTTTCATCTTTTAAATACAGAAAAATATGAACAATCCAATATACCAAATGGGCTGAAAACAATAACAACACTGCAACCTGCTTGACAGATTCAGTAATCAATATTTGCATTATTTTTCTAGCTTTAAAATGCACAAAATAGTCTGATGAGATGAAAGAAGTTCTTAGAAAAAAACACATTATTAAACATCAGCATATGACAAACACCTATAGGACATTAGCTTGTGAGGAAAAAATCTCTTTGACAGTACATATTGTCTGCTTTGCTACAGAAATTTGTAATGGGTTGGTTGTCGTATTCTCTTTCTTCTCTCTACCTCATTTCAACTACCTGACTCCTGCAAATCCATTTTGAAGACATATATCGTATAGTTTCCTTATTGTCCCCTATTACACTTTATGAAACATTCACTGACCTTCTTGTAATATATAAATTGTCATCTATAGATGATAGACCATTTTAATCTAGTCACTGGTAAGTTTGGGAAGTTTTCCTGGGTTTTGCTTGCCATTTGAGTCTAAAGAATATTTCATAATAAATAACCATGTTGTAACTTGTAGCACAGTTTAAGTTGTGGAGCTGTTTCTGGATCCTTAAGGTGGAGTGAGGTACAGCAGAA
Source organism: Chloroceryle amazona (assembly GCA_027560015.1). Classification (NCBI taxonomy): domain Eukaryota; kingdom Metazoa; phylum Chordata; class Aves; order Coraciiformes; family Cerylidae; genus Chloroceryle; species Chloroceryle amazona. The sequence continues at coordinate 144,077 of JANHFX010018636.1, read as the reverse complement.
CATCGATGAAAAAACCCCAGACAAGTGGCAATCTAGATATTACTGTCATCTGATCACAAAACTGCACATGTGGGTGAAGGGTGTAGGTATAATCAATTTCTGGAGCTGTTAAGAGCTGCAATTCAGAATACAGAATTTATGACTGTTTACCATTGAAATCTAAGCTGAGGGTTATCAGTCAAATGTGGATACTGTTTTATACATAGCATGTCATCTTTTGATACTAAGATACTAAGAAAGTACCTTGGGAAAGCACCAAGGTTACTTAAACAATAAAGAAAAGATGCTAGACATGAACACTGGTGAACAACAGAGTTCTCTGCTGTGCTTTTCTGAAGAGTCTTCCTCCTCAAAATTATCTCTGTAGTAAATCTAACCCTTTAGGCATTTAATCATTTTATGTGGATGTCTTGTAAATGTCTTTGCCTCACACTGGGAGTCTAGCGATTTTACGGTAAATATCATGGCAATAAGATGATGAATCTTTGTGTCTTGACAAAATGATGACTTGGATTACTTGATTATCATTTAGGAAAGGCATCGTACAAAAAGCTACAGTGCTGGGAATATTAATATTGACAAAAGAAAGAAGGGTAGATAAAATACATATCAGCTTTTCCTCATTTGAAAATAAAAACTCTGAAGATTATATTTGAGACAATTTGAGGACCTATACAAATTTGAATGTTAATACATACATTGTAGGAAAGTGCAAACACTTCTGTTAATGATCCTTCATTGCAGTGGCTTCCTGCATTTCTCTAAAATATCATTGGAATAAATAATTGGATTAAACTGGAATCAATAAAATTTATGGAGTGAAAAATAATTACTTAAATACAGGTATAGACTACACCAGTTTAAGAGGAGGAAAAAAAAATCCATATTCTGAGGCTGGCAGACTATAACTGCAAGAAATGGAGTATCAGTAGTTTAAAAAGTGTTTGAATATCTGACATATTAAATCTTAATAAATGTCACAGTATATTATTGAACATTTTTAACAAGTCTATATTTTTAGAGAAAATAAGCATTTTCAAAATCTTAGAACTATTGTTAGAATTTTTGTACACACTCAAACAGTTGTTGCTGGTCAAATACCTTTTTGTGTGCACTACTTTTGTGACAGTCATGATGTTTTCAGGACTGATGTATTAACTGATAAACAGATTCCCTAGAGAGTAATGTAGTCCCCTATCAGTCACAATGAGCAAGTTGTGATCCTTTATTCACTCTATAAAGGATTAAGCCTGAGTTACAAATGATGTACTTTGGTCTACAGCCTTTCAAAGTGCATGAGCTTCAGAGGTTTCCTTCAGGTTCCTTGCTACCGTAAGGAAAAAGTTAGAAAGTATCAGAATGAGGTTCACTTTGGGGAGGGAAAAAGATGATATAACAAGGTAGTATGCCTGTGGAAAAATGTATTCAAAAGAAGGAAGAAAAAAAATAGATGATGGAAACCTGGCAGTACTGCCAGAAAATAAATGTGATGAGTTTGCATTGTTGAACAGCAGCCAAAAAAAACAATATGAACTTGGGCTTTTGCACAGGATAAGTGTCAAACTAGACATCAAGAGGTCTGACCTGTGTGGTCTGTCTCTTAGCTGCTGACCTTGAGCAAGTCATTTGTCATTACTGTATTTCCCTTCTTTAAAATTGAAACAAAATGTTTTTAATAATCTAAAAAAATTTGAAATTGGGTAAAGTTTGTATGTAGCTTCTCAGGTCAGCTAACACTACCAGCAACTACAACAGCCTACTCAGATATATCTTTTATTCTTTAAAAAAAGAGAAGTAAAGAGAAGAAAAGCTTTGATAGCAAGCCCAAACATTTATCATCCATACTCAAATAGTTATCTAAATATATCTGTCTATAATCCTTTCCAGCAGACAATTTCTTCCCATAAATCACACACCTTTTTAAGTGCAAGCTCATAATTTTCAATTATTCTTACTTCTGCTTGCTTGCTATTCCTCCTGGGTCACAAAGACATCTTTCAGAATGGCAAAGCAGCTCTACCAAAGGTAGCATTTCTCACCCAGCCCTGGAAAACTAGAAGAAAACGTCCTTGAAGTCATTTAATTTACATCCCATTGGTGTTTTCTGGGTGACTCAACAACCTACTTAGCACCAGTACTACTGCAAGGTTTTCAGGATGTAACATGTCTTGACAACAATGCAAGATCTGAAAAACATTGACTACCTTTTGTTTATGAGCCTGGTTATTATGATATTTCTGTTGCGGTAGTTTGCAGAGATCACTTTGATGCAATTATAATTAATTATATGTGTCCTAAAATGAAGTACAGCAAAACTAGGTGCTAGCTGATGTGAGCCTATAAAGTAAAAAACTTGTTCTATTAGAATGTGAATGATTGAGCTATTCCAGCAAATGACAAATTCATCTTGCTGGATGATCCTAAAGTGGGCAGTTGTTGAATATTAATGTGCAGTTGAAGATTGTCACAGTGATCTCAGGCAAACTCATGTTGTCAATACATCAGAGCTAGGCAATCATCAACAGGACAGATACTTCAAAATGATGACTCCAGCAAGATGATGGGATGACAATGAAAAAAAAGTTAACATATCCTTGATATTATCTTATGAATGAATACCTTTTTGTAGCTTAGTGTCAGTAACTTGACTGATGTGTGGTGCAACTTGCTCATCTGATTGACATTTAGTACAAGATAGGATGTCACCCATCAGCCACCAAATGCTTGAAACACATAGGGTAAAAGCTTTACCCTGCAAACTTAGCTTGATCTGGGTATTGAAAGCAGCTGTTAACAGGCTACGAGAGGCTATTTTATATAATCAGCTACATTTATCAAATGGCCGAAAGGTAGGAAAATGACACAATGCAACGATGTTCTCAAGAGAACTGGGGCAGCATCATCTTCTCAGAAGACAAATATCTTTTAGGCATCAGCAAATACTCTCTGTGACATCAAAGCTCTTCATCTAAACTGTAACAGTGAACAGCACAGACAGTGTCCAAGATAAACTGTCCTGTCTTTGTGAAGGACAGTGATATGCTATGACATCTGTGAAGACCAGGTAATTTCTCATTCATAGTTACATTTTGCATTATTTGGAAACTCTACAGACCCATTTCAAGGGTTTCTCTTGAGAAGATATTACATATGTGTAATGTATCATGGTACTGAATTTAAATGAGGCGATTTACCTGAGGCTATCCTTGCAGTGTTTAAATTTACATAGAATTTGTTCCCCAAAATCCTTAAATTACTAGATCTTACTCACTGAGGTAAGTGTTAGCTTACTATTCAGGTAACTGAGACACAATAAGGATAAAAAGTTTTTAACAGGGTTGAAATTTATCATGTATATGGTAAGTTACTGTTCCTTTGGTTAAAAAAAATAAAGCTTGTAGTTGTGTGTAGAATATAGTGTTCTTTCCATTTCAGTGTTCATCAGTATACAATCAACAATATAATTTCTAAATGCAAAAATTGAACTGTAATTGTATTAGCAATTGAACCATAATTATCCTAGTGATCTAGTTACTATCTTGAATAGCTACCTAGCTTACTTCTGAAATGATTGCTTAGAATCTAAACCACAGTTAACAGTGTATAACTCCAAAATAATCAAACCTGTCAAAAAATGTCATTCAGACAATATTTGATTTCATTCAAGGATCAGTGTGTGAACAAGCACATCAGAAATAACCCCTCAGTTGAAAAAATTGTAATCTCTTTTTTTTTTTTTTTTTCCTTTTTCTCATTTCTTCAGAGGATAGAGATTGTGTTTTACACAATAGAGGGAAATGGTGAGAATAAGTTTCTTGTATAGCTGGATATGTGCACATTTATTCTTATGTTGCTAAGTTTATACTGTAATATTGATGGCATATGCCAAGAGCTGAACACAGACTCCAAAGTTAATTTGTTTAAACTGAGACAAATACATGGCCAGTGTACAGGGAATGGGTGTTTTATTATCTAGAGAACTGGGAATCCCTGAATTCCAGTAAGCTATTGCTAAGGTGTATGACATGATGATGGAACAAAACTTTATCATCCATTATCATTTATTTGATTTTAGAAGTTACTCAGACATTTGAGATTGTTTGAATTTGTATTTAAAGATAGGTTGGTAATAAATTCCTTGGTACCGTGAAAGCCAAAGGGTCTAGGAGCCAAAGGAGATGGGCAGGATGAAGCAGAATACACAATGAAGAGTTTCAGAGAACATCATGTTTTGGCATTTTTTAAAATATCCTATCTCTAAAATGTCTCTCAACAACATGACATCAAATCATGACAAGGAAAGAGCTATGGATGTCAACTATATGGACTTCTGTAAAGCCTTTGATTCAGTCCCTCACATCATCCTTCTCTCTAAATTGAAGAGAGATGGATTTGATGGGTGGACTGTTCAGTGGCTAAGGAATTGGTTAGATGGTTACGTTCAGAGGGAAATGGTCAATGGGTTGGTCAATGCAAAAGATGGATATAAAAATAATGTTATATATAGTGTGTAATAAATGTTATGAAAGGCAGAAAGGTCGTGGTAATGTAAGGAGTTTTTTTTATTGTGTGGTTTGTTTGTTTTTTCCCTTTGGTAAGAATTGATTAGGAGAACACTTAGCAAACAGTGATGAGAGAGCATATAGAAGTATAGAAGAGAAGGAGAAGGGAGGACATATGGGCAGGAAAGTGAAAGGATGAAAGAATGAATACAATGGAGAGTGTGAAACTGAAATTAATAAACCTAAGAAAGTATGGGGCATAACTGAAGTACACAGCCTATCAGTAAGTTAGTGGAGAATAGAGAGTCAAAACTGATGACATTTTCAGTCACTTTGCAGCTGCCATAAGCATCTCCATTTCTTCTTTTCAGAGACTTTTTTTCTGGATGATTTGCTAGGTGAGAATGAATCACATTTAATATAACATCTCCTTGAGGAAAACTTTACAGTTCTTTCCTGTGACCACAAATTTTCTAGTGATGGATTACCACGATTAGTTGCCATTTCACTGGTTGGCAGCTAATAATAGTTTCATATCTCCTGTTTTGCCTTACTTCATTCTATGTTTTATTGTATGTGGAAGATGGGTTATTTGCAGTGCATAACATTTGCAAATTTTACCATGTCTCTCTTCATACATTATTCACCAAAAATAGTCTGATTGTATAAACATGTTTGTTTTGGAACTTACTCACTGAATGCTTATATACAAACATATCAGGTTATGGGTTATTCATGAACTATTTGTCTTGATTTTGTTTTGACGTCCTGTGTTTTTTGCAGCACAATCATAGTGAATGCTACTGTATTATTATTACTTCCCATTCTGTTTATGATAGGTTAAACAAGATTTCCTGCTAGCCACATCGAGAATTGTGCACATAGAAAGTGCAAGGAAATTTTTTTCTGACAAGAGCAATAAAACCCCCCAACTATTTAGTTATTTAAAAAAATAGAAAAGGTTCTCAAGAGTGTCAAAATGAATTAATAGTTTTTTATTGAAATGAATGCATATAAATGTATTTTCTCAATATTTACTCATCTTGAAAGAGTCTGATAGATACTTTCTAAGGAGAAAATGGTGTTATAACTAACCCATGGTTATGAGAATCACATCTTGAGTAAAAGTAATGACTATGTTTTCACTGTCCTGAAATTGTTCACTGTATTTGGAAAACACTAAGATCTGTTATACTCTCCTGAAAGACCATCCATGCTACAATAGAGCATGGCAGTGGACCACAGGCTTTTACAGACTGAGGGAAGGCAATTGCAGCCCAGTGAAGTTTCTGCTTTACTGATACATGAACCAAGTGAGTGTTTATGTTACATGTGTTCTGAAATTTATCTGAGGAACAGATAAGCACCTGAGACAAACCCTAAAAATTTTACTGTCTTCTATTAACCTGCTTGGCTTTTTTTATCAGGGGAAAGTCTTAGATTTATGTTAAAATTGATGATTAAATTAGCAGTAAATATTTTTGTGTCAAATTATGGCCCAAAGTTAAAGTCCATGAAATCGGAAAAAGCTGAACAGGTAGTCTTGAGAAGGAAAATAGAGGAACAGGACTTTTAACTGTCCAGAAACTTGAGTGAAACATGCCAAAAAAAAAAAAAAAAGTGACTTAAAAAATGACTTAGAATAGTAGCCAAATAAGAGCACAGATTTTCTTTTTGAGGCTTTCTCAATTGCTGAGAAATAACATTACAAAATTACTCAGCAAAGACATAACAAGGGCATTGTCTGGAACTTATAGCCAATTTAGAAATAGGCACAAACATCCCATGTGAAAGGTGATAAAGCATCTTATCAAACTATAAAGATAAATGAAAAATTCTATATCTTTTCCAAACAACAACTGGAAATTAACTTTTAGCTACCTCTAAGTTGTTGGCTTCAGTACAGATGGATGTACATCTTTGTCTGCACTGCCAGAAGAGGTCATGTTACATGATTTAAAGGTACTTTTTAGCTTCAAACCTATTCCATTGTTGCAGAGTTTTTACTATAGGATGAATAGAGGGGAAAAGGAACAACCACAAGGTACCTGCACATTCATGAAAGCTCCAAGATCTTTTATTAGCTCTTTGGCAGACAGGAGATTGCCCTGCTACCACTTCTCTCTTCCTCCTGTTCTGGGACATCTCTGCATCCTGAGCGATGGGAAAATCTGCCATTTGAGCTGCTTGTAGAAGTAGCATCAGGATCAACCATCCTCACAAGTATTGCCATCCCTGAGAGCAACTTGCGTAGAGCCACATTGCACATATCTGTGGCTGACTTTATTTACAGAATAGGTAATAGAGAACAGGCTACACTAGCAAGCCTTTCTTATGATAGCCAACCTCTGGATCTCTGAGAGTATTTTTAGTGACATGCTGCCTGCATGATGCATCTTAACCTCTTCTTTTAATGCTTCCTTTTCACATGTGAAGCAGTGGCAGGCTTTACATAAATATAATTAGTATGTATGTAATAGGTTTGTCATATTTAAAATATATGAAAGCATGTAATTTAATTTGAATGCACCCATTCATTTTCTGCAATGCAATTCCAATTTGCAGCAAATATATCAAATGACAGGCAGAATTGTAGAAAGAGATTAAGGCAAACAGTGTTTTTAACAGACAGATGAATGTTTGCAGTATGGGAAACTGTGATTTATTTAACAAACATCAGACTTCAAAAATCTCTTTGTAAGATCTTGCTTCCATTTTGCTGTGCTATGAATGTGACAGTAAATATTAGTGCAGGGTAATATACAAATACAACCCTCAGAATATATGACAACCGTAATAATTGCTAGAGATGTATTAGAATCAAATAGCTACTGTCCGTAGCAACTAATGAAAATGTATATTTTAACATCTAGATAAGCTAGACTTCTTCCAGCCACCTGTTGAGGTCACTGCTCAGTGCATGCCACGGGCAGTGAAATTCATTCATGTGTAAAGCTTCACCACAGACCTTTACATAGTTGCCTTTAAATGAAGGAACAAAAGGGATTTTAAACAGAGAACTTGTGCCAAGTCTCTGCTTCCATGTGAATTCCATTTAAAATAATTATGAAGTTATATTTTAGTATTACAAATCAAATACTTCACTGCTTTTGTTCTCTGAATTCCTGATTCTTTGAAATTGTTTTGTTAAAGAAATTTATTCCAGCTGTCGATTTACAGCATACTGCTGTAAACTTGAATAAACACGTGTAACTTGTTGATGGATTACACAAGTAGTTAATTGAAATTATGTAAAGGAAAAACAAAACCCAAAGAGAGCAGTCTGTTGATGGAATATTTATCTTTAGAGAAAATTTGTAAAGTATTAACCATGCATTTTGCAATAATTTTACTAATCCACTGCTTCTTTTACTCAGAAATGGTGGTTATGACTTCATGTTAGGATAGACAACAGTGCAAAAATTAGACTAAGGTGAAAGAAAGAGCTGAAAGGTTGATGTTAGAAAATCAGGTAACTTGATCAGTTGCTTCTGTATATTTTGAATATCAAACATATAATACCAAATGTACTGTTAAAATTAACTGCAGTGATTCTAATTCTAACTAGAATTGGTTTCTAATCCTGAAATGCACTCAATTTTAAAATTTATTTTTATTTTAGGGAAATGCACATTTTAATTACTCTGGATGGACTATAGAAACAGTCCTGGAAACAGAGATAGAATGCAGGACCCTCCTTTCTAGTTTATGTTCTCAAAGCAATATTCTTTTTTTTTTTTTTAGCTGTATGACTTTGCATTTGGTATTGAAGCATGTTCTTGAAAATATAACAAAATAAGATTTTTTTTTTCTGATACCACTTGGAAACTCTTTGGGTTTTGCCTACTATTCAGCTAAACAGAAATTTATCTCAAAGAAACTTTTAAGATACTGAGATAAGTAAAAACCTGTGTGTAGTGACCAGACCAAGTACTGTAGGGCATATAATTGATGAGGAATATCAACAGAGAAAAAATTACACCTTTGCTTGCTTCTCTGTTCCTAGCCTCTACACCTCTTTCGCAAAATAAGGAAAGAGCATCAAGATTGATATTTGTGATTTCATGCAGTTTTGCAGCAAATTCACACCCAACCTTTCTTTAAAACAGCAGGAGTTTATGAACTGCTTTGGAAGCACAGTAGGATGACATAAATGACTGACTTAATTCTTTCATGAAATACCTTTTAAAGTCTTATTTATAACAATATAAAACAATTTTGGAACATCAATAAAGCACACAACCTAACTGCAGTCATCTTTCTGGGGTAGCTAAAGGCAATATCTCTCAACATTCACACAGCATATCCCCTCATTGTATTTCATTGTCATGCTTCAATCCTGGGCTTCAAAAGCTGAAACAAGAATGAATTAACCTAACCTGCTCTGATATAGATGACTCCTCAGAAGCAGTCCAAAGAATGGCTTTTGCCAAGGTTTACTTTTTCCTTGCAGGCCATTTAAGGAATATGCAGGCTATGTTCACTCAAGGAACATTAGAAAAGATAAAATTAATTGAGTAAGGTAGTAAAAAATACTTCTGATATTATGGTAGCCACATAATTATATTTGAGGAAATTAAGGTTGTTCTTGTAGTAAAAAGAATGATATCTAATAATCTATGTAATGACAATATACGAAGGTCATCCTCTGTTACACAGACACTAGGCTGTGACAGATGATTTGATAGATGATATGAAATGTGCTGTATTTATCTTGGAATATTAAAAAAAAATGAAAGCTTATTCTGAGACATATTTACTTACAGATAAAAACCTCTGTTAAAGTATTCTGTTATAACATCAAGAAAGAGAGAAGTTTAATTTTAAAAGGAAGCTGCCTTTGAAGCCCCAGCCCATATTTGTGTTTTTCAAAGGCCTTCCTCAGTTGTACGTTGGTGGGTGTCTGGTAATTGTTTCACTCTCCAGATGCTTAAGCTAGGGAACAGGTTTTTCATTTCATTTCATTCCACTTTCCTGCTAGTAGCATTTTCCCTGTTGCTTTACAAATATCTGTAATCTGATATGCAACAGCAGCAATGGGAAATGCTCTTCCATGCCTGCCTGCTTTCTGTCTACTAAAATTACTGTTGGGAGTCAATCAGTCCACACCCCTTCACATCATTACTCTTTTCTATTCTATGAGATGAAAAGCACAGGAAAAACATTCCTTGTCTCATTAAGATGAACGTTCACTGATTTGTTACTCCTTGTAGAGCTGGAATGAGTACTTTTTTTCTTTTATTTCTGTTTCCAGCAGAAAAGACAACTGATAGGATTTAAGAAGGGGTGTGTATGTATCTGTTATCTGCTACACTTTGATTCATTCAATGCTTCTATGTTTTCATGTACATTATCTAGAATAACAACATTTTGAGGCTAGATATGCTTGGATACTGAACAATGACTGATAAATCAAAGATTTCCTTGCATGTGTAACTTTTTGGTAATTCAAGTTTTTGGCCCTGAAGCTTTCTAGAGTTTGATCATAATTCCAGACCATGAAAATCAGTGACTCCTTGTCAAAATTTACATTGCTTTAATGCTTATTCTCTGGAAATTTGTGTAAGCATGGCACATGCCTCCAGCACTGTGTGTTTCTGAATTCAGAAAATCAGTAAAGAAGACACTGTGGTGTATTGCCAATCCAATGAGGAACCTGTTGGGTGGGTCACTGTTGCAAATCCTGATATGGTATTTCATCCTGCTTCAGTAAATTCTTCAAAGAATTTGGTGATTTTCATGGAGTATCTGCAGCACTTGCTTAACCTTGTCTAATTATCACTGCTGCATGACAACCTCGAGGCTTTGCTGAAGTTCCAGAGATTAAATCAGTCATGGGTCCTTTTTCTTAAAACAGATAGAGGAACTTTGCTATTCTGCTCAGGCTCTGTGTTTCTCCTAAAAAAAAAGGCAGAGAAAAATAGGGGAAAATAACATGGAGTTCAAGGCTGGTTATTTTGCTCTTTTTCACAGAACAGAAATTACTGAGAATCAAATAGAGCCAAGGTAACCTAGACAGTTTGTAAGTTGGGTCCAAACTACTTCAGAAATAATGAGCTTGATGAAGGAATTACTTTATTAAATAACATGGCATTTCTTATACTTCAACTCAGAATTGATGGCTTTGATAATTCCTCCAAACCTTAAAATCTCTTAGTTCAATTTAAATTAATTAGAGGTACCTATCAAACCTAGAGGTTTGTAAGAAGTAAACTTATTACCTCCTTAATAAAGAAATCTTATAGTGTTTAATGACGATGAATCTGTATAGTTTTATGCATATGTAATATGATTATGCACATTTAATAATTACTCTGCAAGAATCTCAGATAAAGGAAAATTACAGGACTACTGAGTTCAGTGCTATGTCTTGCAATACAGTTTTCTGCTAAGCTTTAGCGGATCCCTTAAAAAAGCTGTGAAAAAGCTACAACTTTCCTATAAATACCACAGGTTTTAATCTTGCATTATGTTACTCCTGTAAAGGAAATATTTATTTCTTTTTCTTAAACTGGTGCTATATATAGCATGTGGAGATTCAATTTTACTATACAGTGTGTATGTTCAATATGTTAGAGCAGTGATATGCAGGTCTGAAGTCTACTTACAGATGTGGAACAGAAAAAATAAGTTTGACAGCAGCTCTACATAGCAAATGAAGAATGTATGTGTATAGTCCACAAAAAGGCTAATCTATATGAATCTGTTTGGAAATCTGTGCAGACTCTATTTTTCCAGATACACTGCACATGGTGATAAAGTTCAGTACTTGCATGTGTGTGTGCAGTACCTAGGAAAAGTATGTTGATTAAAATGCTCAGCTGATACATGATAGAAAAATAGTAATTGATGGGAATACATAAAACGATGCCTGAAGAATTAATTAAAAGTACACAGAAGGCAACTGTGCTTTGATTCCGTTAGAGATGAGTTTGACAGTTGGATTTTTTGGATTCTTTAGGAGTCTGACCACCATGTAGTGTTTTGCTAGCTGCCTGCCATACTGCCTGAATATCAAAGAAATCTGATTTCTGCATCAGATCTTGAATTAACTCCATGATTAATTTTGTTAACTTGGACTCCTGCTGGTGGGAGAAGCAGACTTTGGAGTAATCAATAGTAATGTGTCTATAAAAGTATTAAGAATGCATCTCAAGCTGAAAGACCTTGGTCCAGTTTCTGTGATATCAGTAATATCCTGTGTAACCGTAATAAGTTGACCTGGGTGATACATATTAAAATTATACTTTCTAAAATTATCTAGACTTTACATACTTGGTCTCATTAAATATGTGTGAGTCATTTACTGAATAGCTCAATGTCAAAAGTTAAAGCTATGCTTTAGGACCTTGGAGGTCATTAATGTTGTTTCATAAGAGCCTCTTTAATGGTATAATGACTAGGTCATTACCAAGAATGATGATATTTTCTACTTGAATACAATATAAAATTAGTCTTCAATCAGGAAGGGGGCATGTGTGGAGGTTTTTTTTGTTCTTCTTGTTGTTTTTTATTTATTTGTTGTGTGGTTTGTGGGGTTTTTTTTGTGTTTTGTTGTTGTTTGTTTGCAGGTTTTTTTTGTGTTGTGTTTTCAGAAAAATCCATAAGAACAGATGAGAACTTAACTTGTAGTTATGTTTAATATATGCAGCATACGCTGATTTTGAAATCTATACCCTAAAGAGCACCTCTGTATTTATTAAATTGATCATGTTACTGTCATCTTTATCAAAATGAAACTTGAGTCTGCAAAAAAGCAGATATGCTGAAAGAAATGGGTGGGTTTGTTTTGTGTAGTTACCTTTCCTAGGAAATTGTATATTTGTTTGCTTGCTGATAATTTAAATTAACTATAATCAGGCTTTTTAAGGAGATAGGGTTGGCTTTTTTTATCATTATATTTTATTCAAAAGTTTATGAGATCTTCTTTTAGTACAAAGGGATAGATCCTATAGTTGCCACAGAATTAGGTTTTTGTGCCTGAAATTACGGAGAAACTGATTTAAGATGTGATGAAGCCTCTTCAACGTACAGTTGTCTAGTGTACACTGTGGTAAATTTTGACCTTGTCAGGTGAAGACAGTTGAATTATGATCCAGACTCTGTGAGAAATTATATGTCTACCATATTAGATTAATGTCCTGTAAACTTCACTATTTTGCATTACCAAACCTTGTAAATGTCATCTTTATCCATCATCATGCAATATTTTGATGCTGCTTATGGAGCAGTTCTCATTTCATTTTCAGCTTTTCTGAAGAATTCTACTTAATTGTTAAATTATGACTTTTAACTTAATTTTTACTAGTTTTTGTCTAAGTCTATATAGCAGCCCTTAAAAAGTTAATGAATGTGGCTTAGTTTTGCTGTAAATTACTTTAAAGCACTTCCCTTTGAGAAAGACTGGATTACTTTTCTTCTCTTTTTTTCATATTTTCTGTGAAGGAAAAAAGGAATGGATACACTGTTGTTGTAATTAAAGTAAGGAACAAATCTTTGAACAAATTCAATTATTTGATCTCATATTCAATCTTCTTTTTAACTAGCTGCCTTTCTGTCCTTATCTTAATGTGTAGCATTACATTCTAGGAAGAAGAACTTACATTTATGAAAGAAAAATAAAGTAACTCATGGAAATCTGAAAATCCAGAGATCTAAATGAAAAAGAAACCTGAAGCCCTAAAGATAGGTCTTTAAGTCTGTGCTCAGAGTGCTATCTTTTCTTCTGTGAAAACTGTGTAGACAGTACTGATGATCAGGATTTCCTCATCTGGTAAATTACAACGGGTTAGCCAATCAAAATCACAAAAGAAATGTCCTATTTCTCAGGGTTTCTATGAGGTGGAAATTCTGGTCCATCTGCTTAAATCTTTCATCTATTAACACTCTTAAGAAATTATGTTCCTAATGAGAATGCAGTGTTGCAGTGGAAGCTAATTTATATTACTAATTTATCTTCCTAAATTGAATCCAGGAGATGGATTTTATCCCCTTTGTTCTTATTCCCCTAGTAAATTATTTTTATTTATGTGTCATGGAATGTCCATTTAGTATCTCCTTTCATTTATACAGTTTAAATGGGATGATTTGGTTTTTCTAAGTTCTGTTTGCCTCTTCAACTCCTCATAATTAAAGTTGTGAACATAAAGGTGTTGCCTTTAAATCAGATTGTTCAAAGCTGTACTGTGTTGATTCTATCAATTGTCTTACATAGTGAGTAGAAACAGTTGATTTCTTAGTTCAGTTTTTCAATTATGACATCTTTTGGAATATATTGATCGAGCTATTTAATGTTTAAACTAAATGAACTTTATTCAAAAGAAACTCTTCTGTCTGACTTGAAAAAATAACACACTAGGGGTTTTTTTGCTTCTTGTAAAAGTTTTTCATTCCATTTTTACTTAAATGTCAGAAATATGGTATTTTATTTAGAAGAATTATTTCTAAGTTTATTTTTGTTTTCAGTTCATGCTTTCAACCTGCTCTTGTGAGATTCACCATCGTTTAACTCCCCAGGCCCTATGGATATGGGTCAAATTTCTCTCTTATGTGTTGTTCAAGGTATAGGGTCACAGCAGCCCCTTAGACCTATGTCAGACACTCTCTGTTAACCCCCCTCCCTCCCCAAAGGGGAAGAGAAAGGGAATAAGGGAGCGAGACCTAGCGATTAGAAAAGGAAACTAGAACAGCTTGAATGAAAATGAAAATAATAATAATAATAAAATTGAATATATGCAAATATATATAAAACCCATCCCCCCTCCAATGGTGATTACATCACGGATACCACTGCTGCTGTGGAGCAGGCACCTGGGAAGTCACAGACAGGACTCAGCAGCAAAAAAAGAACTGGATTTAGGGACAGATGGGTCAGAATCAAAGGCAGAATGGACAGATTCCTACTCAGATGCTAGCCATTGGAGAGCTTGACCCTTGTGATCCCTCAGCTTTATATTGCATATGATGTATATGGGATGGAATACCTAATTGGTCACTTTAGGGTCACATGTCCCCTCTGATACTCCCCACAGGTGCAGCCTTTTACTTCCTGAACCCCTAATGTCATACAGAAGATCCAGCAGTGGCCTTGGTCTGCACACCAATCCTTGGTACTAACTCTAAACAGCAGGTGTTACCACTGCTAGTAGAAGACACTGCCTGTGAAAACAAGCTGCTAATTTCAGAATGTTAGAAGAACTGAGCTGAGAAGTAGAATCACTGAACAGAATTCTTCTGTTTGAACTTAGACCAGGATATGTGTTCTGTTATTAACAGTGGCAAGCAGCTTTCTACTCATCCGAGATATTTTATGTCAATACTTGGTTTCTTTAATCCACTCTTTCATTTTCTATTGTAGCTTGAATCTGTTCTGTCGTCCTTTTTGTTCAGTTTCTTGCAGGTTGTTTAACACCACCTCTATGCATTGTAATAAGAGATAAAGGGCAACAATGTATATGATGTCTTAGCTCACAACATTTTGGTGGCTGAAGGCAATATAGTCATGAAATGTTAAGAAAACTTTGGAAAATATTGGGAAAGAAAACGAGTCTGTTTTGATAAAGTTTACATTTCTGCAAAATGTCTTTTCTCCACTTTCTTCCTTCCATGCCCTTCTTTATTATTCTTATCATTATTACTTTCTTTGTCTTCACTTCTAAATGGGTAGTTATTTTCTGTGTGCATTATCCAGAAGAGGGAGCCATCGGCATATACACTTAAACTGTAATGCTGCAAAATCACAGTCATTAACAATAAACTTAATGTTTATGTGAGATTTATAATGCAGTTCTCCTCCAAACTAATGGTTGCTAGGTCACCCATGGCCAACATATTGTAACCTAGCAGGAAGCACTGGGATAGTGTTCAAACAACCTTGTCAGGGCACTGTAAATACCTGATGTTCATGGCAATCCTAGCAATCATTAGTGTACTGTTACAGTGGAGAATTTAGGGTGTGTAAGTATGCGTTTGATACAACTTCCATATCTCAGATGTCAAACTAACGTAATTATTTTTAATGTGGTGATGGCTGTGCTTTATATCACAATTTTTTTATTAATTTCCTTTTGTGTGTGCGTGTTATGAATGCATGTGATAAGAAATGCTTTTCAAATGAAAACTTTTTAGCTACATTGTACAGGCAGGACAGATATATTGTAGGAAAACTATATGCTGTATCCAGGAAAATGCTAATTTGTAAAGACTTTATGGCGTATTCTAGTTATAAGATCAACAATTTAAGTTCAGAGGAAAGGAAGTGTAATATGTAGGTCTCAACATTGAGGCTGAACACCACAAAGGAATGTCCTGTTGAATGTCCTCTTGAAAAGCACAACCTGGAATTGGGTGTTCTTGAAAAAAGTCTTCTCTTAATGTCTGAGGCCCATGGTGGATATGCTGTCACTGTTTATACATGCAGTCCTGGGCTCCTTTCCTCTACGCACCTGGAGGTAATTCAACAAGCGGGCAGATTCTCTGAAACCTGAGGCTTGTTATGAGACACACTGCCATACCAGTGGTTTGATAGTCCATGATATGTATGGAAAAGTACAGCAAAAATCTTTGAGTTCCTTTGTGTATAATTATATGTGTGCTATAATTATATTATAGCTTCTCTCATCAATTTTTTCTCAGATGTGTACTCATGTTTATATTTACATCTGCATCAAGCTTGACACTGCTGTTTTAATAGTATTTTCAATATATTCAAAGACTACAATCCACTGATTTAAAAGCATTGCTTTGCTGGTAGGTACTAGATAGCTACAGGCAACAGGACATACACGTAGTCTCCTTGCTTACTGAAACATGCCTAGCTTACGGCGATTATGGGTGTTTGCCACTGGGGCCAAAACCATATTTGCAGTGATATGCCAACCTGTTTGGCAAGGAGATTCAGCTGACTTTACAAAGCCTTTACCATATAACACATTAGAGCACCTTCCATTTTGAAAAAGACCCATTTGGAGCATGACAGAGAAGCTGACCAATGTGGTTAAAGACAATATTATGTCAGTACCTCTGTCACCTCTGAGATTAATTCAGAAGGGTTTGCTTGCTTCTACTTTGATGTGTACTTTGAATTCCCATCTGTAATGACAACAGGATTCCTAAGAAAGGTAACATGTATCAAGTAGTTTCCAGTCATCTTGAGTCAACTGCTGCTGTATTGACTGTGGCATCATGCAAAAGGCCTATTGAAATTACAGTACAGAAGAGAAGAAAATAAAACTGCTGGTAATGTTCTACTAAGCCTGAAAACTAGTAATAGTCTACGATGAGCAGATCTGCAAGTAAAGCTTAAAAATGTCAAAAAATTTTTGGAAGTGTTAAGGACAATCTCTTCCTGACTCCTATTTCCCTTCATTCCCTCCTTGGAAATGTTGAAAGTAAAATTTTTAAAGTGCACTGCCTGCTCTCATGCTTTACTCTGCTAAGTTCCAGTGCTGTGTGCATTCAGTTGATATCTTGTGAAGTACCTGCCCCTTGCATCTTGCATTATAGAAATGGGGACTATATAGATAGGCAGATAGTTTTTAGACCAAATGTCCTAGTAAATGGTTTCTATTTATCAGTTTACAAAATACTCTCAGAAACTGTGTATTTTAATTAGGTGAACCACTTTTAAAATCCATCTTTATCCAAATAAAAAGGAAAGCATGCTCTGAGTTCCCCTGGTTTCTAGATTCTGAATGGCAACCTAACCAGATACATCAGAAATGTTTTCTGAAGCAGAATGCTATTAAAGGTCCTATTTTACTCTGTGACCACCTTATAACTGAAAGCCCAGATGATAGCAGCAGCACAGAAGAAAATCTTCAAAGACTGTTTCCCATTTTGTATTAATTTATGCATAAAGTGAAAATAGGTGTTCATTTGGAATGGCGTGGAATGTGGAATCTGGCAACATTCAAAATAGCAACAGATCTGAAAGATTATCAAGTCTCTCAATATGATAAGATGACTTCTGAATGACTAGCTATGCCCTTTATTTAGTGGTAAATGAATAAAAAAAAATCTATTATTATGACATATGAAGTGGTAAAGGGGAAATCCATTTCCAGCTTCTAGTTATGTTCAATCCTTTAGAAAATCTATATAACATAATCTGTCTGAAATGATTAAAAAATCAATAACACTCTTTTTTTTAGAATTGTTTTTTGATAACCTTTCTACAAGTACTGTTCTGGACATCCTTCACCACTTGCCTGGATGCATTATCTGTAATTGTCTTTTAATAGACTGAGACTAAATTATTAGAAAAGAATTGCATCACCAGGGAGTAAAGGTTGTCAGATACCAGTGGTTGTAATACATCAAGTGCTGTTGCGTACAGTCTTATCTTATAGACTGTTTGTTTTTAGGAAACTTTTTTTTATTAAAAAAAAAAAAAAAAGAAGAACTTTTCACCTTTGTAACCTAGTTCTAGTTCAGCACAGATAAAATAACAAATGCAAAACTGTGTGCAGCTCCACAGAATTAATGAATCAATGCAACAACAACATACTGGATAAAAAGTTCATGACCTGAACAGCAGCTGCTGCAAAGTTTCTTTTTAGCAGAGCATATGCTTTTTTTCTCGACAACAAAAGTCAGAGTTCAGTAGGAAAGTGTAGAGAGGTTTTCTTTGGCACCACAAGTTATTTACTCTCTTCCTCCAAAGTACTCTTCTACTTCATTGAGAAAGCATTTGAGCAGTAGTTAGACAAGACTCTTGAATGTCTGGGTTTTATCTCTGTCTAAGCACTTTATTTACTTTGTCATTAGAGCAAACATTTAATGGTCTTATATATTGAGTGTCTTATCACCTACATGAAGTTCTTAGCAGTTAACAGCTACATATAGGTTGACAATGTTTAATTAGAAAGGATATTTGGACAGTGTTTTGGTATCTATCAGCAAAAAGTCTGAGAGAAATGCATGGTTTCATGTGTTACTTTTATTATGTTTTATTTTATGTAATTTATTTATATTATTTCAATGGTAAGTCTTAATAGCTGCCTCTAAAAATGATCAAAAGAAGAACTGGATGAGAATGTCACTCCAAACTTAACAATCAGGAAAAGGTAATTGTGCATTATAGATTCTGTACCTTGAAGAAAGAAACAGTATCAGAGGCCAGTTGGGTGGCTGGCCAATAGAAAAGAAAAGGAATCCTTTTCCATCTTGTCGGTGCTAAGTCAAGGGTCACATACAATGCAGAATTTTATTAGGAACCTGACCATAAGGGAGACAAAACCCAGCTTTCATATGTGAGATATGCTTTGCACAAAGAGTTAATGCACTGAAGAGCATACCGTGGGAGTGAGGAGTGACCAGTTCTCCTTTTCTTTATGGGTCAAAGGTCTCAGAGTAAGAAAATATATATGATGCAGGAGCAAAGGTGCATAATTCCTTTGTTAGCAAAAAAAGGAATGAATATTTGCTTCACAGGGTAGGGAACATTCTAGGAGTGGGATAGTTATGTTTCCTAGGCAGTAGCAAGATCGGTTCCTTTATTGGCACAAGAATCTTAAGCTTTCCTCCCACTAGTCTCTTGTGTGTATTTGTGTTTCAGGGCTGACAGAACATTTGCTTTGCTGCTGCTTTATATGGGTGAACTAGTGGGGAAAGCCTCTGCATGACATCACCGTTCCCCAGTGCACCAATGCACAGGGTAGGATTTAGCCACATGAGTTTATTTTAGGCCTTTAGCTAAATTTTAAAAGGAAGAGAGGGAGAATTCTTATATTCTCATTTTTGAGAAAAAAAAAAAAGTTCATCTTAATATCCTCACTACTTTTTGCCAAGAACAGTGAATGAATTTAACACTGTTTTAACTTTTCTGGATCCAAGCTGTTTGTACCATCAAGTTCATTATCTACACAACTGAAAAATAAAAGACGTAGTCTTCTTGAATAATTTTTTTATTATTTTAAAATTAACCATTTGCAAAATCCTAAATGAAATAAGAGTTTTGGGCCTATTATTACATTAAAAATTTGCCATTTCTTCCTAAAGCAGGTGATATAATGTGGATTCTGCCACTGATCTGAGTAGTTTGAGAAAGAAAAGTCAGAAGTTGTGTTTCTTTGAAGATTTTGGAAAAGCATAATAAAGTAAATGTACCTTTTTATATGTAATTTAATGTGATCGTAGTTTTTGAAAGATATTAATGAGATTCTGGGCCCTGATGAAATCTGGGGGAGTTCTGCCATTCACTATCTTAGGGACAATATTTCATCAGCTGTGACATTCCCTAGATGTTTCTTTGCAAGTGCTTTAAACAAAAAGAAAACAAAACTGGAAACTGAATAACATAATTATATTCTGGAACATAGGGTCTGGTGGAAGCCACCTTGCAAAGCTGACACAAAAGATAATTGTTCCTGAAAGACATTAAAAGATGTGTACAGCATTTATAATTTCTCTAATGTGATAGTTTATGTCACTGCAAAAACAGACTGAAAAATTAATTTTATAGAAGTCTGTTATTTGGTTCAATAAATTGGAAAGATCACACAGGGAGGAAGGAAAGGTTATTTTTGTATCTGAAGAAAGAAGCAGTTATCAGTTAGCCACATTATCCACATTGTATTGGTACAGTAGAACTTAGCTTGGGAACAGAAAAAAAACCAAATCTCAGAGTTACGAGCTCAGAACTCAAAAAGCAGTTTGGAATAACCTTCAGAAATCTATAGTTCTTCTTTTCTCTACATATTAGATTCAAGAATAATGAGAGAGATATTTAGTACAAGTTTGATTTATGTTTCCATTTATTTTACCACTGGCAAGAAGAGACTGAAGCCTCAAGTAGAATAAAATTTACAGAATTAAGTCTAAGGTTAGTGCTGAAGCCAACTACTTTGAAAACTCTCTCCCCTAGATATCATCAGCTGATTTTGTTGCTGAATCTTGTGTGAATATTCCACTGCCAGCAGCAGTTAGACTTTACCCTGCAAGAACCATTTATAAAGAAAACCCTATTGAATTAATGTGTTTGAAATAGCTTTGGTATTACCAGGCCTTTGATGTTCTTATCCAAAGACAGAAATAAATTACTCTTTTTATCAAGTTCAAAGAAGTTCTATGTATCTTATGCATGGTGAGTTACACTGAAATCTATCTATTACTTTTAATCAATTGCTAGTTCTTTGTTTCCTTGAACTGTTCAGGACTGTAGCTGGTATATGTGGACTGGCATACTGTTTACATTTTGAGAGGAATTATGCAGTGGAAGTTTTTGAAGTAAAAGACATGATAAATTATTAGATAATGTAATTCCTTGTCTAACCTACAATATGTGAACTGCAGATTAAAATCATAGAATCATAGAATGGTTTGGGTTGGAAGGGACTTTAAAGATCATCTTGTTCAAACCCTCTCCTATGGGCAGGGGTACACCCCACTAGATCACGTTGCTCAAAGCCTCATCCAGCCTGGTCTTAAACACATCCTGTGATGGATGTTCGCTTCCGGAAGTGTACCAAAGTAGTTCTAAAGATTTCTAGAAATGGAGAATGTATGAAAAGTGTTCTGTTCTGAGATATCTCTTCCATACAGTAGACACTTTAATAAAGTGCATGTATTATTTCTCATCTTAGTATGGTTGGCTGTATTTTGCAAACAGCTTTCTCTTTTCAAAAAAGTCCACAATGCAGCTATGTGAGATTCTTTCTTTAAAAGAACTGCAAACCCAAATTCAAGAAAAAAACAAGTACAAAAAAAAAGGTTTAAAATGAGGATTGGGTGCAGGGAAAGGAATTAAGTAAGGATACATGGTCATTGGATTGATTTTTGTGTGCATTTCTGCAGATAGGCATAATGTTATTATTACTTTTTGTAAGATTTTCTGTAGAAGTTAATACTGAGAAGTTTTTGAGAAAGCAAGAATGATAGTATGATGAAAGAGAGGGGGTTTTGGATACTGTGAGATCATAGAAAGGTAAAATAGCTGAAGAAGAGACAAGGATTGAAATGAGGACAAGTCTTAAAATATTTAAGATCCTAAAAATGAGGTAACAGCATGAACTTTATAAGACTGTTACCTGTAGGAGAATTAAATTAGAGGATGATTTAACCAGATCAGGAAGATTAAACATTTTTTTTTTGAGTGAGCTCAATAAGAACAAGATGCGTGTCACTGAAATGGAATGTTAATATGATGGGATATTTTTGTCAGGGTTTGGGCCTTTATTGCACTGTAATCTAGGACAAAGAAGCAATTAAAAGGCAAAAATCAGACGGTTGTTACATCTTGTTTGTTGGCAAAATCAGTAACTCACTAGTTGCAGGCCTGGGTACTAGGAGGTCATGGAAGGCAATGGCTGAATAGAGCTAGATTGATGGAGTTAAGTTGAAAACCAGGAAAGAATTAGATGATGGTACTGTAATTACATTGAGAAAGTAGCTTATTCTTTTATAATGATGCAAAACTATTGACAACGCATGTAAGTCTCTTTTAATACAAATTACTTAATCCAAGCATTTTCAAGTTCTTTATTATAGTATTTTAATTAGGGATCCAGTAAGATTTTATATGATTCAATGCTCAGCACACAGTTCATAGAAATTTGGAGTGACACAGCTGGAGACTGCTGACATGTCAGGTGAATATCCCATTGAGCTTTTGGATAAGTATGGTGCACTGTAATAATGTAACATCGGAGAAGATTTTTTCCCTAATAGCCTTTCATACAGTTAGAAAATGCTTCTGAGGTAGAAAGGTTATTTTATTATCTATGTTTTATGATGGTTAAATGAGAACAAGCAGAGCTAATGTCCCTGAATAAAAAATAACATAAGGATGCAATGAATAGAGACCTAAATGACTCGTCAAAACTGCCATGGGAAAGTTTATGAGAGAGATAGAATGTGATCCTAGAATCTGAGAAGAGCTATAGTCTTTTTCCTCATCCTGGAGCCCTAAATGTTTGACAAGATGTTCAATGATTGTTTTTGTTTTCATTCAGAATTCTTGTTCAACACAGAAATAAACAGTTCTTTCAAAAGAAAGGCTAGATTGAGACCTAATTGATTCTTAATGAAATTTGATAATTAAAATCACTTCTAGTCTTCCTGTCAGTAAATGAAGAAAGTGCTGATGCAGAGTGAAATTTTAACTACCTTTGGATCCATGGCAGTGGATGGTCACTGTCTCTGCACCTGAGCTGCCAGAACATCCTGTGAAAAAAGCCAGCTCTCTCTCAGTACTGCTGATTCTGTCTCTACAGTCTTGGGTTTAACAAGATTGGATATTTGATGAAGCTACAAAGAAAGTACTGCCTATTTTATAGGTTTATATTTTTGCAAGAGCTGTATTTATTTTAGTTACTATAATGTGGAAATTCACTACAGAAAACAAACGAATGGAGATCAGTTTATATAACCAAGTCTGTATGAGTCATAAGGGCAGCTAGAGACTTTTTTCTAACAAACTGAAATCTGAAAGAACGTGATGTAATCTTATATGTAAATCCTATCTTACCAACTGTGAGCATATGGAAATTATACATAGCTGTGAATAAGTAAGACTTATTCTTTCACTTTTGTTTTTCAGAGTTTTGATGCACTGCCTATAATCTCAATTCTCCGAGATTCTCATTTCCATTCAATCAGGTCTTTCTGCTCTAACGAGATTCATGCATTTGAGAACTTTCTCTTGAAATCAGGTCACTGATAGTAACTACACAACACTATAACACTATTCCTTTCCTGTCACTGCTTGGATTGTGTTATTACATTCTGTCTCGCTCCCTATTACTATGTTAAGGTTTGTCACATTTATCAAAGAAGAGAAAAGCTGGAGACCCTTGTACTGTCTATAAATATAGGCCAATATTTTGAATCCTGAAGCATTTGTTTAGACATCTAAATACATTGTTTGAACTTAAAATGAAGCATCAAAGATTATAAATGCTGGTTAAATTAGCAGTTTTTTTTAAAAAATGAGAGGATCTTTAGAAGAGAATGCGAAGACTGAGAATCCCCTTAATGATGGTAAATTGCCAATAGTTAAGGATGGCACTACCATGGTGAGGCTGAAGGATTGTGTACAATTCACAACACAGGCCTGTGGGCAATAAAAACATTTATCCCAAAGTATGCAACTTTGTGTGAGCTGAACTACTACTGCCATTTCTGTTTCTGGCATATCTTTTCCTTTTGAGTGTTTCCTGTGTCAGGGCAAGCTCTTGCTGAATTGAAAGCAGAGTAGTAGGATGTTAGTACAGAAAGAAATGAACTGTGTGTGAAAAATATTTTCCATAAATGATTAATTTATTTTTTTTTCAGCTGAGATTTAAAAGTTCAGAGAGCCAAGTATCTAATTTCCTGAATTGCTTAAAAAATTCCAGACAAAACGACTATATAACAGAACATCAAAGTGCATCTGCACAAATAAGAAAAGAAATGAAAGAAAAGAAAAGAAGAAAAGAAAAATAGAGAAAAGAGATGGTTTTATGATAATTAGGCAACATTTATACCTGGAGTGATCCTATAGTGAAGTCAAAAGATTTAGGACTTGTGATAGTGTCTAATATTCATTAAATGTCAGCATTGTATATGGAGGAAGGTACAATCCATGCTCCAAGGACCTTTGCTGTCACATTCATGATTAATGATTACAGCACTCAGGCAGACTTGGGTAGCTCTCAGTTTCGGAGTGTTGTATCGATAAGACTGATATTTAGGGAGAAAAAAAGAATTGACAGAGGCTTGGTAGATTCTGTGGTTCAGCTGAGGCTTTTAAATCCATGTCAAAAATCATTTTTACAGGAGGGTTATTGGGACTGGGTGAAGTGCTACTGAATTCTCAACCAGATATAGTAGTTCATATGCTTCTGTTTCATTTTTCAGTCATTATAGCAGCTATCTACCAGTTGTGTCTGCTTGTTTGATCATCAGGATGCCAAGAGAAAGGTAGTGCTTGGAATGTCATTTTAGTGGTCTTATTTTGGCTGAAAATCCTTCACCCACGTGCAAAATCACATTCCTTTCTGAAATATGGATTCAGGTTAAGCTTCTTCCTTCTCTCTTTGGTCAGACAAGTTAATTGTGCAGATGGCTGCAACTGGACTTATAGATTAAACTTAAACACTACATGAAGGTGAATTTTAATGGTTTCTTTCTCTTCTTGACACAGTCCAGACATCAGTGTGTATATTTAATATAGTTATAAGAGATGCAGTCAAACAACTTCTAAACCCTAATGTGTTAAAATGACAGAAAGGTTCAGCAGTGACACAAAAGCTCTCATTCCCAGATCACAGAAAGGAAATGTGATATATTGTACAGTTTCTATCATCTTTATTGAGCCCGTTAGCTACTTCCAGCAAGTTACTAATAGTGACCTGTATTCTTGCATGAATTATAACTGTAGCGTTTCTCATGGTTAGATCTATAATATTTGGGTATAAATAGCTATTTAAAAAATAATCTGTGAAAATTAATCAGAAGAAAAAGAGAACATAGAAGTAGCTTGAGTGAAATTCCAGTCTTGGAGGCAATCATTTGCTACTGATTTTTCTGGAACAGGGATTTTCCTGTGAATGGGTTATCCCAGGTACTAAACTCCTATATTCTACTAAGGAAAACAGGATTCAACAGGATTCTTGTATTCTTTGTCAGGTATGTTTTGACTTTCACACAGTTTTCAGGGGACTTCTCAGGGTTTTTGTTCAGCTAAATGGAGGTGGTTTCCATTGTGGCAAGGCTAGTGAAGGATTATTTCTACAAAGTTTCAGCATGGTAACTTAGAGTGTTATTGCTTAATTGCACCTGCATACATAATACCAAGTAGGAACAAATCAATGTAATTTAATTCAGAACAGCAGCTAAGGATGCATCAGAGAAATGATATGCAGAGTGATCAAAATTTAAATGAAGAAAGCTATCAAGGCTTTCCATTCATGAAGCACTGTTCTGAAGGCAATTCGAAGCTTGTTGCACTGAAAGGCTGGTAAGTGATCTGAATGAATTTAATGAAAGGCAGATTTCATTAAAAGAGAACAACCTTAAAAAATATGTCAGGCATGCTTTCCTCTAAAACCATTTGACAGATGTTTATGCAGTTTAGTGAAAAATCTTTATTCATCAAGGAAAAGTGGTTGCCATCCTTCCCTTCATGTTCTTGAGTAGAGAGTTGCCCATTAGGTGATGCTGGGCATGGCACACCTCTGCCCTTTGCTTCAACTTGATTCAGATAGCCCAGAGTCTAGTCTGAATGGGATTGTTTACCTTGCTTGTTTTGGAGAGAAAAGAACAAGGCCAGAGGGTGGAGAATCTAAAAACTGGAATAGGAAACAAATTAGTTTGGTTGCTGGAAGGGGCTGATCACTTCTTGAGTAGAACTGATGAGCCGCCAAGGACTGTCATAATGAAACATGCCAATGCCTCCTGGGGGACTGTGCTGCAGACTTCCCTCTCAACACGCCCTCGAAGGAATTTTGAACAGACTGATGCCAGACAAATTGTTATTGCCCTGTTGTTCCCCTTTCATTGTAAATGCCATAGTTATTTATTAGAAGTGGCCTAGGACTGTGACATCTTTCTAATATAAAAAGGGTGGTTTATTCCGTTCAAATCAACGTTTTATGTATGCTTTGAATTGGCAAGATAGAGTGTGAGACTCTAGTTTTACCCCTGATAATCAATTAGTCAGAAAATAAAAGCAGTTTAAGCAGAAAAGGTTGACTAGATACCATGAGCTCTGGAAAGAAGGGGTTTTGGGTCACTTAAATAGAATTATTTTTTTTTTAATTTAAACATATCTCATCATTTAATTTTCTCCAGAATGTCACTTTAGCTGATTTATTTCAGTTTGTTTGCATCTTTTTTAGTTCCTCTGTAAAAAGAAGAAATAAAAGTAGCTTCACATCATTTGTGTGAGTGCTGATAGAACTTATTAATCAGATATGTATACTATTGGTGCAAAATGCCATGTACTCTGGAGGTTTTTTTCTGCGTATTTTCCCCTACTGTTTTTAAAATTCATGCAGATTCTGTCATTTATCCTCTGGCAGCAGTGAACATCTGAACATATTTTTTTGTTCCCGGATTTTTTATCAGTTCATAGTAAATTATTTTCCTGTTCAAAGTTTTGATAGTATAATGTAGACACCATTTTACCTTCTATAAAATAAAGCCATATGTAGGTGATTTAGATGTAAAATTAGCTTTATTTTCACTGTTATTTAGACCAGTAATTTGGACAATAATAGTAATTTCAAGTAATATATGTCATTTTTAAAAAGTGGAAAATGTTATTTTCATTGTATTTTGTACTTTTAAGCATTGCTGAATACTAAAAGATGGAAGAAACTGCTAAATTTGGATTGTAAAACATGCAAAGCAAAGAAGGTATTGAAGAAGCTTTACGTGCAATGATCTAAAAGCATGGCTTTCTGTTTGTCTTGTCTCTTTCTGCTCTGCCTGAGCACAGGATTTGCACAGTCAATATCAGAGACGGTATCTTCAAGCAATGTTATTTAAATATGGCAACAAATGTTTTAAAAGCCTTCTTCAATGTAAGTTTCATTATTAATTATACTATTACTAATCCATTACTAATTCTACTAATCCTATAACAATGGAATGTATCATCCCATTATAAGCAGAAGAAAAAAGTGGTTTTCTGTCTTTGCCATCAGCATCTAAGCCTAGTCCTTTAGATCAGGCTTGGATGATCTCATAAAAATACTTTTTTTAAAAAAAATTAGTTTAGAGATGAAGCTGAATATTCCATAATTTGTTGTTGATTCTCTTTTTATGTAAAAGGTTGCATTTCTTGTCATAGATTTAAATGTAGGAAACGTAGAATTTCTATTCTACAGGCTACCCAAGAAAAGTGTTTTATTCATTCTTTGATAAGGCTAACCTTATTTATCTGAGAGTTATGTTATTCTCAGTCCCTTTTTTCATCTTTCCTGACTTGCTTACAAAACCAAAACTGATTCTATATGTTGTAACAGATAATATCAGAAAGATTTCAAAATTTCATTGCAAATTCTTTTACGTCAGGTTTTAGTTTCAGAAAAATCCTACCCATCCATGTTTCTTCTGCCTCCTCTGATATCATTAAAGCTTTGGTGTCACTTTCAGGTCAAGTTGAATGCATCGCTGCAGTTTCCGGTCAGAAGGAAAATCTGTAGCATTACCAGCACTGAAGACATCTAACACTTTGTTCAGTCAACTGAGCATAATTGTCTAGTGCCCTCTAAGGTGCCCTGGGGTCTGCTGCTGAGTCTCCTACTGCTCCTCCAGGAGGGAGGGAGTTTCCCATAGGTCCTGCACTGTATATGCTGACCCCATGTTTCAGCATGTCCCATGTGGCACTAGGTGCTTATGGGGGAGCAACTGAATTCAGCTTTGGTTTTGATTTATGTGCCAGGAAGCTGAAGTTTGGAATCCATGATGATAGTTATATTGTGAATATAAGTAATTAAAAGGCTTCTATATCCCCTCAGTCATGAATTCAGGCATTTCCTCTCTTTATTTTTTGTCCTATACCAGCATAACCATAATTTCTGCACACTAACTGTAAAAAGTCATTTCTTTCATTGACACAGCCAGAAAATCTGTTAGCTAAGAAAAATCAACATCCCGGTGTCATAAAACCAAGCATTAGAGTTGCATGATAAGAATACAGATTAAATAGGATCTTTGTTGATGCAAACTATAAAACATACTTCTTATTTTCTTCCTCTATCTAGAACACTGCTGTGAATTTATTTTTGGTTTGTTTTATTTTATTCTTAAAGGATACTGTATTTTGGTAAAGGCAGCTTTTTTCCCTAAAATTAATATCTGATGAATTGAGAAAACACATGTTCATTTGCATCGGTTATTTATGTTGTGTTTTTGAATAGACAAACATACTGCTGAGTTTGACTTCACTAGTGTGGAAGCTAGAGGTATTGATCAGTTATTTGCAAGCTATTCTGAAAAAACTATGTGGTTTAAACATTTAGAGGTAGTTTGTACTCTGTATATCATTCAAAATCTTGAGCGATGGAAATGCCTTTTGTAAATGAACTCTGTGGAACAGAGTTCTGCAGTCATACCATTTTGTGTGACAGGCACTTCAGTGTTGCATTTATACTCTATCAAATTATAAAAAATTATCTGTCATTCCTGTCATTCTGTTTTTCCTGAAGATAACAAGAGTGAATAGTCAGTCCCTCTTTTCATTACAGCACAGGACATGCAGAGACTGTGTTTCTGGTGCAGTTGCTTATTTATATGTCTACATAGATACTAGAGAAAAGCATCTCTATTTTTAAGTAGGAATTACTTTCCAAAGCCAAGAAGAATGAACAAATGTAAAGCTTCAGGGAGAAAGAAACAGGATATAGCTTGCTTTCTTACAGGCTGTGCCAATAAAACAGACAGCAAATGTGGTCAGTTCTGAGAAAGAAATGTTTCATAATTACACAACACACTTTCAAGAGAATTCTATTTATTCATTCCTAAAAGCAACATACTTTCTATTATTCTTCTGAATGCTTCAGTGGGAAACACAATTTCATTTCTGCTAATTTAAGGAATATGCAGGAATTTGTATGTCATTTTCAAATGGTACTGAAAGACAGATGTACTTCCACCTTCTAGAAGAAAAGGAGTTTGAACAAAGTTAGCTGAATTCTTGACAGAAAATAATTTATTTAAATTTTTGGCAGAACAGTTTCTTCTCTTGTGAGAAGAAATAATATTTCTGCTGTGGAAAAGCAGAATGAGATAAATGTGTTCTCAAAAATATATAGGAGAAGGACATGTAAAGGAAATCATTGTCTCCCTTAAAGGATTGGGCCGATGCTGATGTCCTTAACTGCAGCAGTGTAAATTTACTGGAAGTGACTGAATGGAATCAGAGAACATATTTCTGTTTTCTTCTTCTTTAGGGTAAATGAACCTGGAAAATATGTTACGATATACTGTGCTCTGGGGACTGTACTTAAATCAGACTAAGATTAAAGACATATAACTTCTTGCTACTGGAGACATTTGTTCTTTCATACAAAGATCATGTATATTATTTCTAGAATTCTTTTGAATTATTCTGGTTTATTTTCTCCCTCCTACCTCTGTTCCTCTGAATGAATATCTGTCAGCTATTTACATGCTTTTGAGGCTTTCCTTATGCACTCAATGATGATCAAAGGATTGATTTTTTTATAGTACTTAGGCTCATGACAATGCAGGTAAGCACCAATGAGAATTAGATACTTAGGTACCTTTGAAAATCTCGTTTGATGGCTGCTGTTAAGAGCTGTGAGTTGAAAATCTAGTCCTGTATTCTTATGCCTAGCCATGTTACTGAAAGGGACTGTGAATCTGGATTTATGTAATGATTTTTTTTCAGCTAATTTGTAAGCCTTTGAGTACTGCATTCAGTTTTGGTCCCTGCTGTACAAAAAAAGATGCAGACAGGCTGAAGAGGGTCCAGAGACGGGCCACAGGGATGATCAAAGAACTGGAAGACCTGACATATGAAGAAAGACTGAGAAAACTGGTTTTGTTCAGCTTTGAGAAGAGAAAATTTTTCACCCTGAGAACAATTAGACATTGGAATAGTCTTCCAAGGGAAGTGGTGGATTCCCTTACATTCGACAGTTTTAAGACTCAGCTTGACATGGTGTTGGGCAGTCTCATTTAAAATATTTAAACTTTTTTACCTTAAAAAGTTGGACTAGATGATCCTTGAGGTCCCTTCCAACATGGGACGCTATGATTCTATGAATAGATCAAAATCCACTTTGATTGATTTTCCAAATGGACATTTAATCATTCTTTTTATTATCCTCTTAGTATCAGGTAAGGAGTTGGATAAGAGGAGATGTATCCCATTCTTTTATTTTCCTGGACAGACATGGAAAAGCAGTAAAGTGCTGAGAAAAATACCACAAAGAGGGAATAAAGTTGTAGTAAAGATGCTTCTATCCCTGTTACTCATTCTCTATTGTAGGCAGACTGCTAAAAGCAGGCTAGGGGTTCATTATACTACAGAAGGCATATTATTCAAACATACACAGCAACAGAATTACAGTGTAACCAAAAATAAAAAGTATTTCTTCTTTTTTCCCCTTTATTTCTGTCTCCTGATACCCTAAGAGGTGGGAGGAAGGATGAGCAGTGCATGAATGAAAACCTGTCCATGTACCGCAACTTCAGGCAATGTCAGAGCATCCAGAACTACGTTTGTACTAATGGTCCTTTACAATTGAAACATTCAGATCCAGTGGCAAAGACCCGTGGTAACCATGGTCTCAGTTACAGCTGTTCACATCATGAGAGTTTTCACGTGCTCCATAACTATTCCAGTCTTCAACTGGATGTGTGATATCCAGTTAGCAGACTGACAGCTGACAGACTGGTGTTTGTTGAACTTCAGTTTTATGAAGAGTTTTAAGCTCTTCATAAACAGACTTTTTCCTAACAGCATAGTTCTTTAGGAATCATTCTTTTTCCTCAAAGGTACATATTTGGAAGTCCTGTCCTTCCTGTCCCCAGCTGGCATAGCTCTGTGTGATTTTTCTGAAACAAGTTTAATTTTTAAGCACCTTCTAAGCAGTTTTGAATTATGCTTTTGTTTGTGAAGGCTTCTGTCATAGCAAGCATTAGAAAACTGGACAATTAGATTAAAGATAGTCTTCCACTTCCTTCCCTATAATGCACAGATCTTGCATTTGAAGCTGAGGCTGCGATCTCTATGCATTTTTGGATTACATAAATTTAAACTTTTCATTTGATCTTAGCAGCAACTGCAGAAAATAGAGCCAAGACATCTGTGCACTAAAAAACCCTATTTTGATTTTGTCCAGAATCAGTCCTGATCTGGTCCAGTGAGATATACTGAGATTTTCTCAGTCTTTTTCTTTTTAATCTTTTTTCATTATTGTTAACTCAGGTATCACTGTTAAATTCTTTTTCACTGTAATGTTTCTAGACTCTGTCATTTCTGAAAAATGTTGCAGATAGATGAATAATGTAATGGCCAAAGAAATGCTGTGCTTTACCCCTCCTAAAAACAGGATTTTGTTTGGTGGTGTATGAATTGCTAAGTAGCCTACAAACATGTCTAGATCCCTAGAGACAAAAGACAAAAAAAACCACAAAACCCAACCAAAAAACCCAAAGCCCAAACAAAAAAAAACCAACAACACTTAAAAATTAACTTACCTTTCAGGAAACTTTTTGTTTCAAGACATTCAAACTATTTCCTGACTTCTCCCCCTTCCATCTGATAAAACCAGTCACATCTGTGAACACCCTGTTTCTCCAATGTCATGTAGCATGACAAACCCATTCATTTGGGTTTCTGTAACTTCTATTATAGAGCTTGCAGAAGGTACTGTCATATGGAAACATGAAAAATACTCAAACTAGACATGGAAAAAATTGACTCTTACTCCAGTACTAGGTAATGAAGTGGAAGAGCACAATGTTATTATGACGCAATACAAAAGCTGTATTAGAATATACACATATATGTATTTACTCCTGGTGCTGATTTTCAGGTCATAGCTAACAAGTGTTTAATTTCAATTCTAACTATCCAGTTCAATCCTCTGGATTACTGAGAGTCATAAAATGATAAAGACACACCTATCAATAATTCAGACAGCATAAAAATTGAAAGGAAAAGCAGGAGATAGAAGACTTAAAGAAAGAGTCTGAAAGAC
Source organism: Chloroceryle amazona (assembly GCA_027560015.1). Taxonomy (NCBI): domain Eukaryota; kingdom Metazoa; phylum Chordata; class Aves; order Coraciiformes; family Cerylidae; genus Chloroceryle; species Chloroceryle amazona. Next base: position 111,916 of record JANHFX010018636.1, on the reverse strand, counting down.
TAAAACAGTAAATATTGATTTTCCTCTCTGATCCTCTTTGATCTTTGGCAAACTTTTGTGAATACTAATAATTTATTTTTGTTGAAGATGGTAAATGAAAAAGCCATTGTATTTAAAATTCTTCTTACTATTCCTGTTTCATTTCATTGGTAGTGTAACATTTGGATTACATCTCAAAGGTAATCTCTCCTTTGAGCAATGAAGCTTTTAACCTTAAACATATAAGATAATACAAATTTGTGCTTTCTGTTACTAAAGGAAAGTCACTAATTGACATATGTCTGTGTTTTACTTTATGCATTTCAGTGTCCCCTGCTTTCAGGAATTTTAAGGAGACTATGAAACATAATAACTTTTTGCATGATCTCTCTTGATGCTCCTACAAAAGCTTACAGAGAACACTTGGCCATAATTAATTCTCTAATAACACAGGAGTGCAATATTCTCTCTTGCTGATCTTTTCCTCACTGAGTCATGTGTGCTTTGCTGGTCTTGCTTTTTCTGAACCCTGTAATAAAACAAACAAAATATTATATATGTATGTACATTAAAGAAGAGAGTTTTCTTAGAGCACTTTTAGGACATGCCTAAAAAGAAATTATAGAATCATAGAATGTTAGGGGTTGGAAGGAACCTAGAAAGATCATCTAGTCCAACTCCCCTGCCAGAGCAGGACCACCTAGGCCAAGTCACACAGGAACATGTCCAGGCGGGTTTTGAACATCTCGAGAGAAGGATGTGCCTAAAAATAGCATTCCAGCATTGTCCTCCACACAGATTCTATCAATGCAACTTTCAATTTATAGAATGCTAAAAGCCAACAAAAGAATGGTTTCATGTGGAAGTAAGTTGATATTTAGTATCCTTTGGTGATTTGATCAAGAAAATATTATGTATCAGTCAGATCTTGTACAGATCTAGGAAGCTGGGAAACTGGGATAATTGGGAAACATATTTGTCAATAAACTGTAAAACAAAGATTCAAGTGGAGCAACTGGAAAATTAATTTCTGCTACAGATTGTGACTTTGTTTTGTTGTTTACATTTGGTTGGCTAAGATTTCTTTTTAGCATTCAAGTGCAATACATATAATTTAATCAGGAATACACTATAGAAAGAATCTTGTTAAAAAGAACAACAAAACCCCCAGGAGAAATCTAGGAAAGGCTGTTCTGTGAGTGAGAAGTTAAGCTGCCTTTCCTATTTATTTTTGTTTCAGTCCATTGCCTTTTATCTGCTCATAACATTATCTAAACTTTTTAATATAACTTCCTCTCTATATTATGAAAATTCATTTATCAGAATGATATTGTATTACAGCCTGTATCAAAGAAACATTGGCTACATTTACTGTGAAAATATCAGATTATTTTATGCTAAGTAATTAGTTAGAAGACAAAGAATGACTTCTGTGGGGATCAAAGACATTCATGTATCATTGAACAAATGTTTCGGTTTGGGAACTGGATTTCCAAATCAGCCTTCTTGGCAAGTGCATAGTGGCCGTGCTGAACAGCTCACGAGCTAGTGCTGTGGGAAAGCTGTATCTAAAAACACATCCCAGCGTGATCAACAAATCTGTGTTTCAGGTAGAGAGTGGACTCAATTCATCCCTGACATAAGTTCTTATTGGAGAATGGGACAAATTTTGCCTTTCTGTATTTGTGCTTTATCTGATTAATGAAAAACAAGTTAGGGATTCAGGGAGGGTTTTGTTCTCTATGACTTTCAAGGACAATAGGGAGACATTCTCTGAAAGCTATAAAAGGTTCATCCCAGTATTATTGTCATTGGGGGATTTGTGGGTAACAGTATTTAAGAAATATATGAGACAAAATATTAGAAGGTGCAACTCTTTTTCATGCATCTATAGCTTTCAGGCTGTAGACTGGGTTTTTAACTTCATGATGCCACATGGTACTCCATGTGGTATCTATACTGAGAATAAAAGTGTGTGGCAGGAAGTCACCAATTCTTTGATCTTTTGCTCCTTCTTCATAGCTCACCTTCTGACCCAGGACTTATCTGAAATTACAAATGCTACATAAGCAAATGTTTGAACTAGTTTCTGCAGATTCTTAAATGCATTTTGAAAGCAAGTTGTTTGTTGTTAAATTTTGGAACTTTATGCAAATTATTTTGTAAACATGAGTGTGCAATGCTTGGCAAATAAATGAATTAATTCAGCTAGTGTAAATGCCGTGGAAGCTAATGACAGTATTCACATTACTTCAGTAGCTACCAAGTGAGACCTAAAGGAGAAGTTCTTCAATGGGTAAGTTAGGTTCTTAAAATATAACAGGGAAAAGCAATCCATAAAAGAAAGAAGGTAGTCTTCCCATGGCAAATCCATGGTTTTTTATATTCCTGAGGAAATCTGAGGATCAATTTGCATTCAGTTATCACTGATGTGTTTAACAGTTATACCCTGTCAGCCTTCCAGTTTTGATGACACTAATACTTTCTAGAATAAAAATTACACTAGTCTTCAAATATTGTACTGGAATTGCACTTTGTGTTCTAGATGATATGAAGGATTTTGAACACATTGGTTTTGGCTTTGAAAGTGTTACCAACTACAACATTGGATTGACTACGCTTTAGAAATGAATCTTTATGTGTCCGTATACTAATTTCTTGAAAAATTATTTTTATCCATGTGTAACAGCAAAGGATTACTAGCATACCATTTAACTGTGAGTGCAGTCTCCATAAAGATGTTTTACTGCAACAGATTAACAATATCGATTTCATGAATCAAAAACATAGAGAGATGTGTGATTGTCAAGTAATAAGCCACTGTGTTATGTAATGTTCCAGAAAAGATGATTCAATATTTTGTTATGTCTGGAGTGTGTTTTTGGAACTGTACCTTTAATGTAGGTGTCATTGCTAATCTGAATATGCACTTTCTGCCGGCTGCTAAGTGTTTCTTGTGCATATTATTTACCTCTTTTTTCCACATCTGCTTTGTCCTTCCCTTCTGTCTGTGTCTCAAGAAGATGAGGGATAGGAAATGGGTATACTATGAAGAAAATACTACTCTAGAGGTTGCTAATAGGCTACTGGCATCACAGAGGTGACATCCAAACAAGATTCATAAAATGCCGTGTCTTACTTTTGTAAAAATACAGATCTGTAAAAATACAGATTTTGCCTATGATAGACATAACTGGCTGTAAAATGAAAACAAATTCATCCATTCATATTAGCTTTTAGAAATCAGTTATTTTCATATGATAATGGCTCATCCTGGTTTTTGTTCTATGCTTTAAGAAGGAGTGGGGCTAGGATCCCCACACCAAATTTGGGGCTGCAATGATTTTAGTGTTTTAGTTCACACTGATTTTATGTTCTACTGCTACATTAAAACCATGCAACCATGAAAAGCATTTAATTTCTGTAACTGTACAACAAACTCTCACTGAATAGCAACTAACCTGTCCTTCCCAATTTTCAAAAATAGGAAATGGCCAGTAGAGGGAAAGACAGAAGGCAACAACATGAGAGTAAAGGATGGATTCAAGAAAAAAAGCTTTGGCTTCTCTGGTCCCTAAGAGTTAGGGACCTGTTAGTGAAAGACAAGATGAAAGACTATAATTTCTTAGTTCACAGGTTACTTCTGTTTTGTTCTGAATTGCTTTTATATTTTTTTTTCTTCAGAAGAAAATACAGTGCCCTGTGACTGTTTTGAACTCATCTGTATTTTCTGCAAGCAGTAGATTAATATGCCAGGCATCATGCAAATTTCCCTGCTTTGTAGTCCTAAGAGGAATTCCCTCATTTTCATTCTCCCTGCTACTAAATGCTCTGCTCTCATCTATTTATTTGCTGCTATATACTTTCACAAAATGGTCCCTATGGTAAAAGACTTCTTATTTATCCCTCTATGTGCTTTATATTGCCCATTATCACATTAATCTTTGTAATACTAGCATTTAAATTCAGTTTCTGAATATCTCATAGTATCTCAGTATTGGATTCTATCCTACATCCTCTCACTTTTCTTAGTGAATTTCCATGGGAATTGAAAACCCTAATTCTTCTACAGGACAAAAAATGCAATGCTGGCAGTAAAAAATGTGAGCCTGCTTTCAGGGACTCTGCTAGCCTTTCTAAAATGGAAAGACTCCAGGTGCTAGCTCAGGTGTCTACTCTCTTTTTTTTTCCTGTGTTGCTGGTTCAGTGACCTGCCATTGTCATGTCTTTATCTGCAGACTTTTACACTTAGATGTGGAAGGGAGAGGATGGTTGTGGGATTTTGAGGTCCCTGTAAACTGGCTTATGTCTGCGGAGAGGTGGCAGGTTGCCTCAGGTGGTCAGCACCTAATGGCTGTCAGTACAGTTAGCTCTTCAGGAGCCAGCGCTGAGCATCTGCATAATATTTTTAGCAGTACTGCTAATTATTTTAGATGAAATAATAATTACTTTTTCAAAATATAACTCTGGCAAGCTGTAGGAAATCCAGGAGATTTCTGGCGTGCCTGGATAATAGCTTTTTAAAGCAAGTACTAGACAGCCCTACCTCAGGGGGATGTATTTTTAGACCTCATGGTGACAAATGCAAATGAACTAGTTGGGAACATCAAGACTGGAGGCAGCCTGGGCTGCAGTGACCATGCACTGGTTCAGTTCACTATGCTAAGGGGTACAGGACAGATGAACACCAAAGTCAGCACCCTAAACTTTAGGAAAGCAAACCTCCAGCTCTTCAATGAGTTGCTCAACAGGACCCCTTAGGAGGCCGTTCTCAGAGATAAAGGAGCAGAGCAGAGCTCGGACATCTTTAAGGAGGCTTTCCATAGAGCGCAAGAGCTCTCAATACCCATGTGCAGGAAATCAGGCAAGAAGGGAAAGAGACTGACATGGCTGAGTCATGAACTGCTGGTTGAACTAAAGAACAAGATGAAAATGCATGAACAGTTGAAACAGGGACGGATATCCTGGGGGGAATCCAGGGATGCTGCCCAGTTATGTAGGGACAGGAAGGCCAAGGTGTGGCTAGAGCTGAACTTGTTGAGGGATACAAAGAAAAACAAAAAGGGTTTCTATAAGTATCTAAATCAGAGAAGGAAGACCAAAGAAGGTGTACCCCCCGGTGATTAACAATGGCAAATTATTAAGCCAACAATGTGCAATTGAAGCCCACAAGGCCAATCACATCCTGGGCTGCATCAAAAGAACTGTGGCCAGTAGATCAAGAGAGGTGATTCTGCCCCTCTGCTCTGCCCTGGTGAGACCTCATCTGGAGTACTGTGTCCAGTTCTGGAGCCCCCAGCACAAGAAGGTTGTAGACATATTGGAGCGTGTCCAGAGGAGGGCCACCAAACTGATCAGGGGACTGGAGCATCTCTGGTATGAAGACAGGCTGAGGGAGTTGTGGCTGTTCAGCCTGGAGAAGAGAACGCTCCCGGGGGACCTTCTGATGACCTTCTTGTACCTGAAGCGGTCTTACTTGAAGGTGGGGGAATGTCTATTCAAAAGGGTTTGTAATGATAGGACAAGGAGCAATGGTTTTAATCTAGGAAAGGATAGATTTAGATTGGATATTAGAAAAAAAGTTCCAAATCTTCAAAGTATATTGTCTTGCCAGCTGTACCAGTTACTGAGATGCATGCTGTGAGGGTTAATATATGCCTAATATTGTATATAATAAGTCTCAAGTAGTATCCTATTGTTATTTAATTAGGGATGTTTTATAGCAGTTACTGCTATATACTTGAAATACTTCTGCTAGTCCATTAAATAATAAGACTGACATCTGTTGAGTATGGCTCCAGACTGTGGAAATTGCTGAATTATCAAACTCATAGTTTTAATTTAGTTTTTACAATCTTAAGTCTCTAACTATCTTTACAATGTAGTTCTCTTACTTTTTTTCCTTATTCTTATCTGTTTAATGACAAGTCTGAAGAATTCTCTTGATCGCTTCAGTGTTCATAGTAGCCTCCCAAGTTCTGGGTTCTCACAAGTAGTATTCTTTCGTGATGGATCTTAATTTTCGTTGTTCTGCTTATTTGTGGTAACATTTGTAGAGGTTTTTTATGCAGTTATAGCAAAGGATATTCCTGTTCTCTTAAATGTAAAATTTGTGAATAAATCCTAAATTATTTCACAAGTTATAACATCTTCAAAGTATTCATATGTTTTTGAGTGTCATTGAAATTCTCTTGTAAACTGATAAAATACATCATCTGCTTCCTTTTTTGAATGTTCAGAACTTGAGCTGATTTTCTTCTTAGGGCTCAGACTTCAAACATTATGATCAAAACATAGATTTTGTTTGTTTGCTGATTTTTAAATGTGAAATTCCCCAGGCCTTTCCCTTCCAGCACAGAACAGCAATATCAGCATTACAGGCAGTTATTTTTTGTTTTCCAAGGTTTTTTTAGCCTTGATTTGAAGCTTTTTTTCTGTAGTACTCATATACTGTTTTGAACTGTTTTATCCACTCTTTCTAATTTTCTGATATATTGCCTTCAAAGCTTAACTGCTTCGTGTGTTCATACTTTATTATGTATGTTTATTATCTTCTGTATGAAATAACTGTGTTCTTATTACCCTCATGTGTTGTACTAAATTTCCCTTTTTTTTAGATTACCAAGTCATTCTTTAGTCTACCTTTACATTCTGTATTAAATCATGCTTCCAAACTCTCAGATTTGTTTTCTTTTTTTTCTCATGCATTTGCAATGTACATGCAATACCCAGAATTTCTAGCAGAATATATTATTCTCTAACGTGTACAGAGGCTACATAAAGGCATCATCAGAAATCTTATTTACAGCAGCTAAAGGAAGAAGTGTTTCTTGAAATTAGATGTTAGAAAACACTTCAGAGCTCCAAATAACATTAGAAGAAGCTTTCCATGATCTCTCTCTTAAATATTAAACTTTTTTTCTGTGGGAGAAAAAAAAAAAAAAGATGTGCAGGGATTAAGTAGCCTGTTTTGGATCTGGGTTTGTTGTGTTTGGTTTTTTTGGTTTGTGGGGTTTTTTTTTATTATTTTTTTTGTTTGGTTTTTTTTGGGTGTTTTTTGTTGTTGTTGGGGTTTTTTTCTGTGTTGTGGGTTTAGATTTTTTTTGTCTGTGTGTGGTTTTGTTTTGTATTTTTGTTAAGGGGTTGACTTTTTTTTGAATGCAGACATATAGAAAATAAAGATAGGTCAGCTAGTGAGCCTGTGAAGCTATATCAGCATTTTCATTAGAAGGTATCAAATAGCTAAGATGATAATAGAAAATTTCTTTTAGTGAGAATTATTTTTCTCTCTAAGAGAGTGACAGTAGACTGTAACCAATCCCAGGGAAAATGATTTTGTGGTATAATAAAAGTGAATATTAGACACAGTTTCAAGCTTAATATTATACAAACATTGTGTCATAGGTATGTTGCATGTGCTTGTAATTCTTCCTTGCTCTTTCAACAGATTTAATTCTTAGATGTTTATTCTTCAGAGGTTTTTTCTAACATGAGCATTTTTTCGAACAAGACCAGTTCTCATTAATTCTTTTTACTTTCATTTTCTTCCTTTTTTTTTTTTTTTTAATATAATGCCAACAGTTTGCTGCCCTGTATTGTCCTGTGCAGAGATTAAGTTTAATACTTGGACTAGGAATTAAAAATAGATGTTCCTTTTCTTTTTCATTATATGTGTTTTTTTAACTTGGCAGGGTGCATTTTGGATGACATATTTGCCCTAATGTGAACTGCAGGACTCTATGAAATCTGTATGGAGACCCATTTTCTTCATCGCTATCTCAGTTCTAAGTATTCTTATAATCACAAATGTAGCAGGGTTTCTGTTGCAGCTTTCTAGGGATGAATAAATTAACCTCAAGTGGGCCATTACCAAAAGTGAAAAAAAAATCTCTTTTTTTTTGTAAATGTAAAATTACAACCCATATCCTTATTACCAGAAAAAATAAAGTAATTGCTATTAAATGCACACTACCTGAAAAAACATGACTGTTCAAAATGCAGTTACTTTTTAAGTGTGTTTAAGGAGAGGAATCACAATCATGTCCACTTGTATCTCTCCTTTATATCACTCCTCAGAATACCAAACTAAATTAAAATTAAATCTGGCATTAAATCTGACATTAAATCTGTCATTTTGAGTTGAATACTAATTTTCAAAATCCCCCACTAGTTACTAGTGGCCCCGGGGAACATATTTTTTGTACTTATAGAGACAGTTGCTTTAGTATCTTGAGATAATTCATTGGAAGGCTTTCACTAGAGGACAGGGAGTTTGAATTACAGAGGTAGCCAGTGGAGTTAATAGAGATGATGATTCCTGTCAATAGCATCCTGCTTCTGTCACTATGTAAACCAGAGAGTGCATTTCTTTGGGTAGCAAGGAGCGAGACAGAGTTTGAGTCCCAGACTGCGTAAGCCTATGTGTTAAGCATCTGTATGTATGGAGGCAGGGATTCTTACCAGTGAGCAAAATGAAGAACATGCTCTGGGAGTAATTTATAGCTTTTTTAACCATCGTTCTTGTCTCTGCTTTACATACATCAGTCTCTATTGAGAAACAGTTGCCTGACCAAGCTGAGGTAAATTCCATACTAAAGGTTTTCTTCTCCTAATCCTCTGGCAAACCATAGTAGCTAACATGAATATAATTTGTGTTATGCAATAACAGCAATGTATGAATTCTGTCTACCTTTAATGTACTCTTTTTCTCAATTTAAAATATTCCACTGCTGTAATCATAAAATTATTTAATAAAATAATATTCGGTCAATTGTAGAAATATATTCTTATTCTGTTTGGTAAAAACATATTCTGTAGGGTACATTTAGGCACAGGTGTCTGGCAAGTAATAATACAAGCAGCATACATTCACCCTCTATTTCTTCACCATTTCAGTTTCCAACATACACTTTTATCTTTATGAAAATACCTTTATAGAAAATAATGGGACTGGTTCCTTTCTTGTTCATTACTGTACATCGAAGAAGATGTAGACCTTAATGTATAGGATAAACAGCTTGACTTAAATGAGTGACCAATAAATAGCAAAACTGGCAAAATGTTTTTTGCTTCCTTCTCTCTCATTTGGATTTTTGTCAGAGTATGAGTTTCCTTAGATGCTAAAAATCTTTATACATCCCCCCTCCACCCAGGTACTGGGCCCTTTACCATGTCTCCCAGCAAGTCACATGGCCTGAATATCACACGGGAAAGGAGGATATGTTCTGCTAGATCCATCATTGTCTTGAAATACAGGTGGCTACAACAGTACCTACTCCTCTGGCAAAGGAGAAGAATTAATATTGAACAAGAAAAATCAAACAAAAGTGTAGGATATTTTAATCTCAGTTCTGAAGCGGTGGGTTTTTTTCCTTTTATGACTAGGAAACAGATGCATTAATTGTAGTAAGTGACATTTCTATCACCAGGAGAGGTATAGCAAAACAGACTATAAGAAAGGACAATCTGTCCATGTAATTACCCTAAAAAACATGACAGCTGACATTTATTGATGCTTGGACTGCATCTGAAATTTTTAATTTGCTTCCCTCATTTTTTTTTGCCAAACAGAGTAGATTTTGTATTCTGTATACCTGAATAAGAGTGTAGTTAAATAGAAGATAATTATTAATGATATTAGGTTTATGTCGGCATCATTCATTTACCTTCTATAAATATTTTTCACTTAGACACTTCTTTTTCATTTAGTTTTCATTTAGTTAGATTTCACAGTTACTGAATCCATAGATTTATTGATTGCTCTCAGAGATGGACATGGAATTACCTTTATGTTAGTAATGATTATTTCACAGTTTACTGTGTTTGTAATTCTAAAATAAATAATGAAATTGCTTTTTTTGGTCTCTGACAGGAGTAATTAACTACATCTATACAGTGTTTCCATAGCACGTATCTGCCAGTGATTTAGATTGTTTATCTAGTCATGCTACAACATACAAGGGGGGAGGGAGAAGCCAGCTGTCATTTAATTTATTTCACACTGCATTATGTATATAAAGCAAATGCTGGTTATGCTTTAACATTAGCCAGATAGACATTTCCTTTGCATAATTTTTTCTGCTTCTAAACTGTCATTTTTTATAGCCTTATGTTTGGAAGACAAATAAATGCCTTCTGTTGCTTGTATTATGTATTTCAGAGCTATGTTAGAGGGAAGGAGCTAACAGAGCCATGCTCAACATATCTACACTCTGATGGGTAGATTTGTCTTATTTGTAGTGAGTCTACTATGCAAAAGGATTTATTTATTCACTTGTCATGTGGAAGTAGCTAATATATGATTCTGTCTTCCAGTCTCTAAAGATTAATACCTACATTTCTGTCTGACAGACACCTACCTCCTCAAGCATTACCTGGTTAAGCACTGGTCTTTGACAATTGAGATGCTCTTTTCATATGATTTATTTCCCTCAATAAAATTAGCATACTATATGACTAAAATTTTGTTTGCCTTTTACATTCTGTGAAGTTTCACAATATTTCAAGACAATCCTTCAGACTGTTTTTAATGTCGTCCTCTCTACTTTGTTTCTGGTCTGTTATCTGGTTTTGTCCTTGGCTTTGTGGAAGGGAATGTACTCACTGAAGTCTTCATTACTTTTTCTTTTTTTTTTTTTTTTTAGCCTTGAAAGGTACTTACCTTTAATTGCTCTATAACAAAATGGGTAGTGAACTTTTACTGTCACTGGATAATAGAAACATTCAGTAGTATTTACAGGAGCTTTTGTTTCTTTTTATCTTAGTACATTTCTAATTATCGTTTTTATTTATATTACAGAAGAGCTGAAGAATTCCAATTAGGAATGGACTCTTCTGTATTCAGCTTTGTATTGAAAAAAAAAGTTGTGCTATACCCTGAGGAGTTTTCAGTTTGATTTAATACACAAAAGTGAATTAATTAATAACTGGGAATAATGTCTGCTATGAAAGAAGTTCTATTGTATCAACCTGTTTGATTTTAACAGTGGTATTTTATGCTTTACTTTGAGATCCAGTTTTAAAATCTAATGGCCAAGATGTAAGCCTCATTATGTTAATTTTTAATTCCACTCCATCAAGGAGAATTTAGTTCTGCAAATTGGGGACAAAACCTTAGAAAAGTTAACTATCATGGCTTCAGTAAAGTATAGAAAGAAGAAAAATGGACATTTTGAAAATTATTTCATGAGATTAGGGTCTTTTACTTTTTTAATGTTTGTGGCTTCCAGAAAAGTGAAAAATTCAGAGCTCATATTGGTTAAGAAGTTATAGAATACCTAGTAGCCTAAATAGGAGAATTTTTGTGTTGTATATTGCTGGGACAGTTTAAGAAGTGAGTCCATTTAAATGCTCAGAAAGACAGCATTTGCACAAAAAGAATATCCGAACTGTTATTATTCTTAAACGTCATTCATACATCATCAGTACAGCATTTTCTTTCAAAAAGGTCTCACCATGGTCCTTAAAACCTGTGTAGGAAAAGAAACAGTCTGTACAAATCTTCATTTTATTGCAAAATAATTTACTAATTTCCCAAAGACTCCTGCAGTTTTGTGTCAATTGTCTCCCTATGGCTTAGGATATCCAGCTAGCTGTGGAGCCAGAACCATGTCTCAAAACATGTCCAGATGTCAAAACATGTTGTCAAAACATCTGATGATGACCCATTTTGAATCTAAATATTCATAGATAATGAATATTGTGCTACATATAGAAAATTAACATTAAAATCCACAGTCACTGAGATAAGATTTCTTTTATTGTTATTTCTGTGTAGATGAAGAATCATATTATGACCTTAACAGAAACCTTGCTATTGGCATTCAGCAAACTGATTTTTTCAGATTCTGTACTAATGATTTTATATCACAATTGTCTTATAAGAGAAAAGGTGATTTTTCCAAGCTAAATGAAGCAACCAAAAATTTTATTTGAATACTTCTGTTGGTTACATGTTTATTTGCAAAAATCTGTTTATGTCAGCACCACCGACATAATCATTCATGATAGTGCTATTGCTATCGTTATAACTCATATTTGTATTAACAAAAGTCCAGTTACAGACCAGATTCCTACTGTTCTAATTATTCTATGAGTGTCATGCCTTTAGAAACTAAGCATATAATCAAGGCAACACATGTATAAAGATGGTCATGAAAATACAAAGATTCAATGAATAAATATAAGTCAGTTTACACTGCAGTTCCCCCAAGGCCCTTTTTACCTTTCCATGTCCATTTTTTTATGTAACAACATTTAAATAATACTTACCAGCATTTTACAGCAAAAATAACCCTTTCTTCTTTCATAATAACGAAAGGTCAATGAGAGTTTCTGATAATGCAAAATATTTCCTTAATCTGAGGGCTATAACTGAATATTGAACTGTCAAGAAATTATACTGTGACATGGAGATATCTATTAACAAGAGAATGTCCCTAGTTCAACAGGCAGAGTAGATCTTTTTCTGTAACTGTCTGCCTCTCTAGTTAAAGGGCTTGCCACTTCTACTAATCCAGCATAGACTATATGTGGACATATTTTATGACAACAATATGGGCTACTAATATTTAACTCTCCTTTTCTCCTCTTTGAGATAGAGAAAAAATTTAGGTGCCAGTGCCAATGAAGAAGAAAGAAATCAACAAAGATGCACTAGAAAAAGAAATGTAAAGCAACACACAGACTTATTTTCTTCAGTGCTACTCCTAAATTATTAATTTTTCAGGTCTTGTCTTTTGTTTGTCTTAGCCATTCAGAAATATTCATATAACCTGTTACTTTGTGTTGGGAAGCTTTACAAAACTCTACTGCATGGTTTGCTTCTTTAGGGATGCTTGGCATTTATTTTTCACTGAAAGTTGTTGACAGTTTTCTTCTTTTACCCGAGACACTAATTTTGGTCCTTTAGGACACACTCTAGCTCTATACATCTCCTTTCTTTATCTCGGGTTTCTATCTTCTAATTTGTGGATCAAATGTTGTTCACCAACCTACCACTGTAAATCTTTCTGAGATAGTCTGGATTTATACTGAGGAAATGGAGGAAAAATTGGCTTCGTGCCTCTTATCTGATGTAGTCTCTTCCCTGTAAAATACTACAATCTCAAACATAGAGCAGCTACAAAACCCACTGAAACCGATACAAAAGTCCCTATCCATAGCAACTGCTTTCTGCCAGAAATTCTTGCTAAATGATTTCTTTCCTCCTTGATTGGTGCCTGCTGCAAGATCTACCTCTATTATTTTTATTTCAATCCTTCCCAGCAAAATGGTTGTGCTATCTTCTTTTATTGCATTTCTTTCTGCTCTTGTCCACAGAGTGCATGTTTTCTTTCAACACTGAATCAAAAGATGGGATCATTAAACAGTTACTGTGGGATTCAAACACGTTTTTCTCCTAGCTCTGAAGATGCAACACTAAGTGAATGTTGCAAAGTGATGTTACTGGATTTTTAATACAATTAATATGTTAATTCACATTATTTCAGATTTCCTGAACCTGCCTTTCCAACAGCACTGTTAAAAAATAGACTCTGTTAGAGCCAGTCTGCTTCTCTATAGCTAATAGAAAAAATTATACATGATATAGGACTCACAGAAAGTTTAATATCCAATGAGATCAGCACAGAAAGGAACAGTTTTTTGCCTTCTAATAAATCTTGCTAGTCTCCGTTAGTTATGTGAAACCATATTCACTCTGAACAGAATGTGTTACTTTGCACTCGAGGCCATATTTCACAAAGGATAAATTGTGACATGCCAGGCATTTCTATTGTAATGAATCAGAGGGCCGGTCTGTGACTCCCAGAGAGCGGGCAAGAGAGGGGCAAGGCTGGAGTGCTGCCAACTGTCACTGCCCAAAGACAGCACTGCTAACCCTTTCTGTTTATTGGGATGTATGGAGCACCAGCAGTTCCCAGTTTTTTAGCACTGGCAGACCAGGGTATCTCACTGACCACCATTTAAAACAGCATTTTAGTGAAGCTTTATGCTTCACATTCAACAAACCTTTCAGTCCTTCTACTTCTTCTGTTGCCTTGCAAATGCCCTTAGTAGTAATTTTATTCTATTATCCTATTATGAAAAATAGATGAAGAAAATAGAGAAATGGTGTTTAGAGCAAACCTGTTCTGCCAGATAACCTAAAAATTGCCTATTAACCTATGAATCTGTAATACTTCGACTGACATTTGACACTCAAGTCAGATGTCAGTGAGTATTTTTCTCAAGGGAGACTGCAGGTCTTTCAAAAAGATCTGTTTTTTTCCTAACAAGCTAAAGTTTATATATTGCAAATTTTTAAACCACTTTTTTTTAGTACTGTTAATCTCATTTTCTATTGAATTTCTATTCATAAATGGATTAAATTTGTTATATGCTTCACTTCTGCTCGGAGGGGGCTTGCTTTGTTGTACTTTTTTTTTTAACAAACAGGTTAGGCACGCTCAGCAGTCACTGAGATGCTTTACCTGTAATCAGAAATTCCCTGCTAAGTCAGTTGTCACAGTGGAGATGATAGTAATCTCAACTGAAGCCTTCCACACTTGATCTATCTTGTAATTGGTTGTGCTATTAATTAGCATTTGAGGATTATATTTTGAAATTGAATATTTAAAAGAAATTGAATTACTGCAGCATCTAGAAAACTAAACTCATAAGTCGCTTTAATTTTAAATTACTATAGAGTTTATCATTTGAACATTGACATAATGTAGGTTATTTTTAGATAGGATTATTTACTTCAGAAGGAACATGTTCAATTTATATTAAATATCAGATGCTAGGATCTATCACATCCTCTAAAGATAGTGATTAGAGCTAATTTGGTACACAATTAATATAAAAATGAACAAAGACTGTTCAAATATTGAACTTTTATTAAATAGCTTAATACAATTACTTTTCTATTTTTAAAAGGAAACATTTTAAATTAATAATCAGTTTTTAAAATATAGTATTATGCACCACTTTTTTTCATGAATAATTAATATTAAAGATTAGTAATAGCCTATGCAACAGGTAGTTCTGATACGGAAACACTATCAAGTTAATGTGATGTATGTTGTTGAAACCTATGGTCTGTTTCATCATGTACTAGCAAGGAGTGTGATGGGAGCCTGTGGTGGGATGCAGAGAAGGGAACCTTTGGCCATCAACTGCAATCTGAGTGCTGGACTACATGGATTAAGGGTTCCAGAATGTCTGATAAAAGTCCTTTTTTTTACCTACACTTCATATTTGTGAGAGAAGAGCATTTTGTCTTTATCAAAACATTTAATACATAATTCTGCATTCATATCATCTGTTTATAAATGCAATCTGATTTAAGCTGCTCTTGAAACAGAGGCAGTGGGCTGAGGGAGAGATGTTCAAGCACTGCCCTGGAAATGAGGATATGGGGGGTTCTCAGTTATGGTCCAAGATCCAAACCATTGGCTGTGCATTGTTTTTTTTTTGTGTAACAGTCTTTTATTTGTAAAACAAGAGTGATAATATTAATCTACTCTTTAAATGGTTTGTCATTAAAAAGCATTTGTAAAAGTAAAAATGATCCAGAAGTTAAAAAATAATCAAGGTACCTTCTTACAGTAGAAAGAGACTTTATGGCAGGCAGGAACTGTCCTGTGAAGTGTGTCTTATTGAAAAAATGAGTAACATCAAGAAATGCCAGAAAAAAAGCAAATTTTTTTTTTCCCTACAATTCTCTGTCTAAGATAGTATCGTAGACGCTAGGCTGTCAAAAACTACAGCGTTTTCAAAATTGTCTCTCTAGGTGAGCAGGAGAGAAAAATATACTAATGTAATTATTTTTTCCATTATCTTGCTTTTGTGTGAAAGGGAAAAATATGTGTGTGTTTATAAAAGTGTTCGAGAAGGCTTACTTACTGACAGAGAATTTGTATTTACCAGAAAAAAGAGCAGAAGGAACAGGTAATAAATACCCTCTCTCTTAAATTAATGAAGGACAAGCCGCTGGAGACTACTGTAGTAATGTAGAGATGAATATTCTGCATAGTACAAATTGTTACCCAGAAGTCTGAAATACTCAAAATTACTAAGATGTTCAAAGATGCCTAGTGAATCTTTAGGCCTTCTAGAATGTATGAAGAATGTACTTGCTGAAAAGATAAAAAATGAATATGTTTTAAGCTCTCACAGGAGTTTGATATAACATGTTTTGGTATATTAAGTACAGCATGGCTGTTGTTCATCTACATGCTTCTCTGTTTTACCTTTCTGTCAGTGTGAGGTGTCTTCTCTGTGACATTGTAAACAAAAAGAGATAGGCCACTCACACTCCTTGTCATGAATTAATCTTAGGTTACATTGGTATTTATGAAGATGTTGAAATTGAAAGCCTTTAGGCACATATCCTTTCTTGTATAAGTTTGGGAATTTGAAAGATGGCAAATTGTGAAGAGGAGCTTTCATACGTAATTATACATCTGGATAAACATTCTGACTGACAAGTTTTTTGCCCTGTCTGGGAAAACATTACTTCTACCATGCAATTGGTTTTCAGTAAATAAGATAATATTTTGCTAATTTCATGAACCAGAAGAATAAAACCAGGAGCCTGAAATGTACTCTTTAGCAGTTTCCAAGAGAAGATAACTGACTTTCTCCTGAAACACTTCCTCCTTTATAAAAATTCTATTTCTTATTTCGCATTGACTGTGTTTGTCATTGACAGCGAAATTCATCTCCACTACCTGACCCCACATGACCATCTGTCTGTGTTGTCTTTGCAGTGATGCCCGTAAGTGCAGAACTGACCTCAGCCACTGGCATGCTATGACCAAGGTCATTAATCCATCTGGAAGGCTCACAGGAGTCATGCCGGCCCATGGAAAAGTTATGATAGGTCCTTTCCCAGGAGCCCTTCTGCCAGAACAAAGGGCTGGCTGTACTGCACCACTAGCAAATTCTGGGAATTCCTTTGGATGCTACTTGCCTTTTAAAAGTAATAGAAAAAAAACCCAGAAGTCTGTTTTCTAGTTTTTTCACAGTGGTCAGTTTTTGGCTCTTCATTTAGGTACATCTACATCTTAAAGCTATTTTTTCACAACCAATCTCTCCAGAATCTGGGAGCTATAGAAATAGCTCCTTTTAGTCATTAAAACACACATGGTTAGTATGAATTGAATTAACAAAGGAACTGATTGATGCTCTTAAAATGCACAAATTTTATTAGATTTAAAATTATTAATAGTTATTCTAAAAGGACTTTTAACTGTACAGATATATGGATACAGATAAAAACAACACTAAACTAAATACTAATCCAAGTGTTAACTCTTTGGTTTTCTGTTCTGATTATTGTGAACTGAAGATACTGTTTTAAAAATTATAAAAAGTCATGCTTCTTTATATCAAACATTTACTAAAAAGTTTGTTTTGTTTTGTTTTTCACCAAGTTGCAGCTTATAAATGAAGAATAAGTGGAGGCAATTATTTTAGCTTATTTAGTTGAGAATGTGGTTTTAGAACAAAGTTTCTTGGGACAATTATAGTATCCCTGAATTTTTGTGTGATTTTTATAATAATTTCTTTCTCTTAAATCCTTAGTATCCACAGAGAGATAATATATTCCCAGTTCTCTGGAGCAGGACCACTTAAGAAATTGCCCTAATGATCTCCTTGCTGACTTCTTCTGAATTGTTTAATTAATGATTCTGGTTAAATCACTTTAAAAAGATCCTCTCTCCAAATCTGGCCCATGTTATTGTGAGTACCTGCAGTATTTTCAGGCTAAAAGATCCACAGAGTATTTTACTCTTGATTGCCCTGAGGCCTAAGTGATTTCCCCTGGTCTTCTCAGCAGAAGTTACTGTAGAATTAGCTTGTTTGTTATTTTTGTTCTCCTGAGCCCATTTTGTTCTCAAAGGAGCAATTTAATTCCTCACCAGAATGGAATTCTTCTGTCAGTCCACTGAGAGAGAAAACTGTGGTCTCAGACAATCCAAGTGGGGAACAGCTTAAATATAGGGAGAAGAAGTTTCTAATGGAAATGGTGAAGTACATAATCTATATAGAATGTCCTGAGCAGAAGGTAATTGAAAAGCTGTTTTTCCTAGTCAGCTAAGTTGCTGATGGTCCTTCTATGAGAAATAGCACTAGTTTTTGATTTTTTAAAATCCTTTCTGATTTAATTGTTTTGGCTGTTTGCAGAATGTACTTTCAATATCCAATCAGCTCTTCAGTCCATAAATATAAAAAAATTTAATAAGCAGTCAGTAATATTCTGGGTTTCTCTAGTCATGACTTTGTCAAAATACTCTTTATGTCCAAAACCAGAAGGAATGGTAAAGCTTCCCTTCATCTCTGCTTGTTCTCATCTTCCAAAAGTGTCATTCAGTAAGGACTGTGGATATTTATTACTATCTTTGTTGCCTCTTTGGTTTTATTTGCTGCCATTTTATTTGCTGCAGTCACTAGGCAAGTAAGCAAAATCTGCTGTTTTGTTCTTTTTTTTTTTTTTAAAAAAAAGAAGGCATCAGTGATGGATAATCTTAAACACTAGACTTAGTAGGTCATATTTATACCAGAGATCATTTTTAGAGAACTGAAGAAGAGTTAAAGGGTGAGTTATGAATATGAAACCTGCAGTATGATTTAGGATGATGCTGAAGCTCATTGTTATTGTATTGTCTAGGATGCAGCTGTGGCTGTTATCCACCTTTCTGTGTCACTGCTCCCAGGGAGCTCCACAAGCCTCTCTGTGCTCTTCTTTTCAGAGGGCACATTCTTTCATCTGAAGGAATTAAAAAAAAAATAAAATCATAGTGTAGATTTTAATTTTGAGTTAAAAGAAGCATTGAGACATATTTTGTTGTAGAAAAATTAGGCTGCTTTATGATAACTTTTAAAAAAAGGTTGAACTTTTCTATGACTGCAATGAACATTATTTCTTTTTTCATCTATAAGGATTATGGAAGTGTCTGGAAAAAAATAATTCTGAATTGCAGTCTATATTGATCTTTTTTTCTCCTAATGTGATGTGACCTGAGACAACAGCAAAGTTGAGTTTTACTCTTCTCGTTATGGAGAGAAGTTTGAATGTAGCACTCATAGGGATGTCAAAGAGTGTGTCCCATGGGAGAAGTGAAGCAATGACAAAAGGCTGATGGGAATTTCTGAATGCACTATAGCAGCATCATTGGCATAGAAAATATCCTGGCGTCCAAGAATACATGCTATTTGCACAACATTCTTTTTGGAATACAATTCCCAGAGTAGACTACACCACCAGTCTTCCTCACAGTAGAAGATATTTAGCTGTGCATTTCTGAACCAGGTTTAATAACAATGTTGCAATAGTATGCTTAATAAAGCATACCTTGTTTTGGTAACCTCCTGCCTATCCTGCACTTAGTTTGCTCAAATACTCCCTTCTCTTTTTCTCTGGTCCATCTTCTTCTCCCAGGATCTCTGAAAGGGATGCAGAATTATCTCATTAATTTCAGCCCATTTATTCATTATCCTTTCTGGCTGCAGGTTTCTCAGTAATGCAGGAACAGTCAATTCAGGACAACAGTTCAGGAGGTCAAGAGCCTCTTTCAAATTCTCTCGGGCAAAGGAGACTGAATGAAGAGGATTAGAAATCCATGGAGGAAGCTAGGAGAGATGTATCGATAGCCTTTCTTTTACAAAGCATAAAGGTGGGAAAGGGTAGCTGTGTCTCTTTATCCACCTGTAAACTTCTGGATGAAAATTATTGTTCTTGGATATTGTACATCTTATAAAGCATTTTCTCTTAAGTCAGCAACCCCAAGCTGTTGTCCCACATATTTCATACCTCTTTTTAGCAGCACCTGCCATTTTGACTTTACAAAGCTTTTCTGTGAAATAGATGGGGCTCTGACTGCTCTCTATCTGTGACTGTCAGGTGTGTGCAGTGCCCATGTTTAGAGGCAATATTTCTTCATGGCTGGAAGAGCACAAGCAGAGGAAACAATGTAGTTCTGCTGCACAGCAGAAA
Source organism: Chloroceryle amazona (assembly GCA_027560015.1). NCBI lineage: Eukaryota > Metazoa > Chordata > Aves > Coraciiformes > Cerylidae > Chloroceryle > Chloroceryle amazona. Next base: position 91,953 of record JANHFX010018636.1, on the reverse strand, counting down.
ACTCTGTGGTCCTTCTCTCATAGTTTGTGAATGCACAGTATAGTACAATAAATCTGGGAAAAGCTCCTTTACAAGGTCGCAAAATGGTTACTTTCCATTCATTGGCTTACAGTGAAATTTCTTTCTCAGTGGTGCTTAGGAGCAGGATGACAACAGAACAGCTAGAATATTCAAACTAAGATGGCCTCACAGGCATTTTTCTTTTCAGCTAAGATGTTGTTTTCTAGTTTACATGCGTTGTGCACATTCATCAGGCAAGGATTAGCTCTTGGTGTAAGAGCTGCTGTCAGTGAACCTACAGCAGCAAAAGTTTGGCTAAGCTGCTTTTCTATGCTTAGACATAATGACTTCAACAAGCCTCTGAGAATTAGGACTTTCTCATTTCTGTGTCGCTTATGAAATTAAAGAATGCCTTTAGTAAAATAAAAGCTTTTAAAAGAAACACAAGAAAATACTCCATGCAATAGCAAATAAGAACAAACAAGCTACTTTTAATGCTGACTTTGATTGATCAGAAAACATTCCATTTCATATGAACTGTAATAGCTAACTATTAACTCTGGAAAAACTTCTAAAAATGCCTGTTTTTCTTCCTGCTCATATTAGCACCCATTTCATTAGTAATACAATACCCACTGTGTCTGCCTGGCATGAATAATAAGCATCTGCCAGAATATCTGCATCTACAATTAAATTCTGAAAATGCTGTATAGCTTCTGAACAAATAGAAGCTGAAAATCCGTCTGTTTCTATCCTGAGAATTATTTTGGGAATTTGATTGCCTTCAATCCACAGGGGGTTTAACCTTGCCCCATCATGCATTACAGAAGGCACTTAAGCTGCAGGACCATTAATTTAATCACCATGAAGTTTACCACTGGAAAATAGAGGGTGGGTGGAGAAGGAGACCTGAGAGGTGCACAGTAGTGATCTGTTGGTCGTCCACTCCACAGAAACCATCATCACAACAGGCATTAATTGATTCCCTTGTTGGTAGTCTCCACAGGAGATTGAATTGACTCCAAGCCTATGCTGGTCTAATAAAAGTATTACCTCTCTCCACAAACATTGCCTCCTATACTGAAGCAGACTTTCTCTGATGGGGGTGGTCTCAGGTAGCCTTGAGGCTAGCTTATTTACAAGGAATTTTAATGTGACTACACATGCAGTGGAGAATTGGCATTTAGCCAGACTTCCTCTCCAGTGTTGTTGCTCCAAAACCTTCCAGGGCATTCAGTTCACATGCCAAACCTTCATTTTGATTTTTATTTTTTTCCTTCAAAATATATTTCAGATGGAAAAGAAAAAATCATTAACAAAACCCACCCCTATTTAGGAATTTAAGCATAAATGATATACTCCAATTATTGCTAAAATTTATTTTTTAGTATCTCAAATGTCATTCCACTTTTTTCTTCTGAAATGCACACTAGATTTATACCCTATCACTCCTTATTCTACCTAAAGAGCAGATTTTCAAAAGTAGGTATATAATACCTGTGATTTTCTACTGAGACCTTTTCACATATTTGTACATTCTAAAAAGTAGAAATGTCTGTCTGATCTGATATTAGACCCATTTGTAACAGTTTCCTACAGGAACATTTGTGTTAAACGGCCACATTTCTGTTTGGATAAAGTATATTTAAAGAAGGGAAATTACAAACTTGAAGTTGCCAAGAAGTAGAGAACTGTTCTTTCCCTCAGTATTTATTTTGAGGAGTAATTCACTAATTTTTCTCATAATGACACATGTGTACTTTTTTAAAAAAATATATATTTGCATGGATTTAGTATCCAGACTTTTAAAGCAGGTTGAGGGGTTTTTTTTCTATTAAAGTACTATTCTTAAAAAAGGTTGGCATTGTTTTTCTTGGAGGTATTCCAGCACTTTAATTAAATAATATCTCAGACATCTCTTTTGATGAATTAAACGGACTTGCCTCCTTCATTATCTCTTCTGCTTTTATTTGTACCTCAATTAAGATTTGGGATTGTTCTGTGATCTTTCTTCAGTCTGTCAGTCTCCCTTCTAAAGTGCAAAAATCAAACTGCAGTACTCCAATTTTCTTTTCACTAGTGATTGTGCAGATACAAAATGCTCACTCTTTTAAAAATCATTTGCTCTTCACATCAGCTTTCCTGGGTGTGCTTGGCTGTCAGTCCTTCTGGAAATTGTGCCACTTTCATATAAATGACTTGCTTTAGGCATACAAAGTTGAAAATACTGGTATTTGCTCCAAGAAACTAATCCATGGAGCTTGATGTAGACAGAATCAAATATGCCCAGGGATATCTATTGACTTTAATGAGGCTTTATACAAAACAAGTGCCTTCCCATGTGGAAATCCATGAATCAAATTTGAAAATATTTAGGAGAATCACTAATGGGAAAAAATGGGGATAAGAAAAGAGAAATATGCTGGAAAAATTTATCCTCAGGTAGCATTGTGAGTTTTCTAGTTTCAAAATTATTTTATTTTATATTTCATTTTATTATTTCAACTTGGGCCTGACTAGTAAACAGATGACTGATAACATCTAGTAAGAAACAATATAATGGAACTGGAGGACAAATTCCATAACAAAATTATAAGGTCTTGATACTTCTTCCATTGATTTAATTTCTTTAGAAGCGTGTATGTCAGCTAAAGCCAAGGATTTAACAGCAACACTGTATTTTCATTTGGAGCTTATTCATTGGAACTTTTTTTGAAAGAGGAAATCAATTTGAAGAGTACCTCATCTATTACTTTCATCTTCATTTCCTATGGGAAAAGAGCTTAGAAAAACAATCAGAGATCATGTGGAAACAAATTAATTTGTTAACCATTTCTGAATATTTATAAAATCTAAATATGAAAATTGAAATAGAGCATTCTGATACTGATTTTAAGCTGCATTTTCAGCAATCTACAGCCAGAGGCAAGTGAAAGGTGGGAAGCAAAATTAAGTTTCTCTATTTAATGTTTTCTAGCTACCTTTTGTTCTGCTTAAGAAGTCAGGAATGCCATACGTACAGGAGAGAATGTGAAATAGCAAGGTAAGTAACTACATTTACTTTACCACAAGATTTAAGCAGTAGCTAAGATTCATTAATGGCAAAATAAGCAAGACTGATTTTGACTTCTGGACTAACTTTTAAAAGCCCAGAGGAACAGTTTATCTTTCTGTAAGTGCAGTTTATACCTGCCACAGTCCAAAAGTTTTTGCATGATGGAATTAAATAAATATTGAACTGTCTAGCTCGTCTGTATTTATCTTGCACCAACGTAGAGCGCCAGTGCTATGAATATCTCTCTGAAAGTAGGAACAGATTGCAACCAAGTTCAGTTGGTAGTGGCTCTTACAGTGCTTCCCTTGTTTGGCAAAATCTGCAGGTTTAGCAAAATACAGAAAGTGAACCAGCGAACTAAGTGGAGAGCACATTTGCTTTCCATTGATTTAGGAGATCTCAGGAGATTTATCCAACACCCAACAAAATTTAAAATCTTCTTCCATCAGTCAAGAATAGTCAGGATATGTGGAGAATATTGATAAAGGGTAAATATTTCTGCTCTGAGTGGATGACTAACCTATAGGTAAAAGAGATTGTTGAAGTTCACGGAAGTCTTGATTTTTCTAAGGCATTTTAGGACAACTCATCTGTGTGAGTTGAGTAAATTCAACAGGGACTGCTTTTGAAACTTTCACCGGTTCTGTGCTGGTTATTTTCTTCCTTCATCTTATTGTAAAGATTCTGAGATGGGCTATTCAAGACTGGAGAAAATTGAAAGGGAGAAAATGCCTAAAAATGTCCCTGGCAACTGTACAGCTCTATAGTTCTTATGTGAAATCTGAACTGATGTAAAGAATTACTTGATTTAGAAGGAATTATAAAAGCTTAAAATGAAGTAATGACATTGTAAAGCTTTGCTTGGTGGGATGAATTTTCCTTTTTTGGAATAAGCATTTTACTATGAAAGTGGTATCTTCTCACTTATACTACTCATAGTTGTTATCCCAAACAGTAAAAGTCCGCTAATAAAGCCTATCTAATGAATAAGGTCTATTCTTGTTGTCAAGCATTGACCATAAGGAATATACCTTGTGATACTACTGTGATTTTTGACAGGACATCACAAAACTGTGAGTTTATTTCTACAAATCATCAGAAGCTCTTGTGACCACAGAAGAACAACAAATGAATCTAGAGTGGAAATTAAGATGGGAAATTAAGCTTTTCAATAATATCAGTAGCAATTTCACATTAAGAGCCTGAGGTCACTGTGCAGCATTGCACAAGAATACATTATTCTGCAGTGTGTTAACAACACATTACAGCAGCACAGTTTTTGCTTCCTTTGGCTTATAAGCAAAAATGGTTTTAAAGTCCTCTGCAAGACAGGTTTTATAATAGCAGTTCGTAATGAAGCTGCTGTTTGTTATGTTTATAAACATGTTTATATGTTAGTAAAGAGTGGAAATTTGTCACCAAAACTGTCAGTTTTCTTCTCTGCCACTTCTTCAAATGTTTACTCGTGAGTTTATTGTTAGGTATGCATATCTTGGCTGAAGGTCGGGTGCTTGAGAATTTGGGCACTGTCTGTTCCACAACAGAATGTTTCAGTGATTTCCATATTCTGTTCTAGCGATGGCCAGCGATGGATGCTTCATATCTACTTAATGGTGCAATAATATATCATGCAGATATGATTGTCCTTATCCTACACAATCCTGGCTGAGGAATACTGAATTGTCAGAACTGTTAATACTAAAACTGTTTCAGGCATTGCTGTTTGGTCATAAATCCTTTTTTTTTTTTTTTTTTTCTCTTGTGATTCATTCTGACTCTGCACTGTTAGTCCAGAAGGGAATAGCTCTGCTGATTTCAATATTTTCACTAAAGGGTTGAACTTTTAGGAAGCCAACCCACTTTGAGAACAGGTAATGATTCCTGTCATTCATGATTTCCCATGTCATTTCCAATCACAGATTTCTGGTGGTGTCAGATCATCCTTCCATAAGCAGGAGTAGTAGCATAAAATGAGCTAGATGCTGTTCCATTTTATCCTGATAAAGTTCTGTGTTTGTCAGGGTGTTAAAGTTGAAAAATTGTAAGTTATATAGCAATGTACATATATTAAAAATCTGTTTAAATACTAATCTGTTAAACACTAAATACAAACTTGACTGTAGACACCTGATGCTCTTACTGTGTTAGTTATTAGTACTGTTACTGTTGACAGATGTTGTAGCAAACAGCAAGAACTAGATGAGAACCTGACTAGACTTCAAAAAGAAAATGCTAATGTTTTTCAGCTATTTGGCCTTGTTCCTAATAAACAATGAAAGCAGCTAAATAATTTTTACATTATAGTAGAATGAAATTGAAATTCTTATTTGAATTATTGTGACCAGGAGAAAACCAGCTTGCTGTTAAACAATATTCCTGAAGAATTATGTCAACAACTCTACTCTGCACCTAGAGGTAGAGCAGAGGTAGAACCTGAGGTATTTTTAAAATTGTTTCATTACCAGACCAGGTGTAAGAGGGGTTCAGGAAAAAAAAAAAACAACAAAAAACAAAGAGGAAAATGAGACAGAAGGGGACTGTTAGTCCACTTCTCTAGGCGTACTTATTTTCTTTTTGGCTGATATTCATCTGGCCTTTTGCTGGAAATCTGTAAAGTTGAAGTCTTCTGGCCAATTTATTCTGTGTTTTGCTTCCCTTTTCTTTCTTTATGCAGTCTGCCCTGAAATCTGTACTTGATCTTGCAGCATTATGCTTCTTTTTATATCTTGGAAAGGAGAAAATACTCTTTCATTTTCTTCTGATTTCTCCTACATGCTTTGAGACCATTGATTGTTCTACTATCTCTCAAATCTAGACAGGACTTTGTCCAGTAGAGCTCTCTTTTGAGAAACGTTGTCTGCTCTTGCACTCTGTCATGGTTTCAGGTCAGGTCAGCCCTCCTAGACGTGTAACAGATGCTCTCTGTTAACCCCTCTCCCTCCCCAAAGGGGAAGAGAAAGGGAATAAGGGAGAGAGCCTTAGCAATTAGAAAAGGAAACTAGAACAGCTTTAATGAAAATAATAGTAATAATAATAAATACCTACAAACATATACAAAACCAGTATTGAACCCAACCCCCTCTGATGGCAATTACATCACTGTCACCACTGATGCTCTGGAGCAGGCACCAGAAAAGTCCCAGACTGGGCCCAGTGGCAGATGGGAACTGTGTTCACGAGCTGGATTCTGGTACTGGATTAAGGAACACAGAGATCAGGATCAAAGGCAGAATGGACAGATTCTTCCTGGGATGCTTGCCCTTGAAGAAATGAGGAAGAATCCAGATTCCCAAGAGCCAAGTCAAGCCCCCTGGCCCTCCTGATCCCTCAGCTTTATACCAAATATGACATATATGGAATGGAATCCCTTGCTGGTCAGCTTGGGGTCACCTGTTCTGTCTGCTTCTCTCTGCAGGTGCAGCCTTTTATTTTCTGCACCCCCCAGTGTGGTACACACGATCCAGCAGTGGCCTTGGTCTGCACACCAGTCCTTGATACTAACTCTTAGCATCAAGCACTATCACTGTTAGAAGCAGATGCTGCCTGTGAGAACAGGCTGCTAACTTCAGACAGTGCAGTTAGAAGTACTGAGCTGAAAAGTAAAATCACTGAACAGTTCAGTTCTCACTCAAACCAGGACACTCTCTTCTGAACTTCACTGAAGAGATGCATTTTTGGTTTGTATTTTGTTTTTTTTTTTTTAGGTGACAGGTCAAAACTTGGAGGAGTTTTCCAGTTCTGAACAGAGAGAGGGATTATTTCACATGTTTTTTGGGCTATCCTGACAGTATAATGTTGTCATTTCTTGAAATTGTTATCACGTTCAACAGTTTCTATAACCTCTAGACCTCCTTTTTAGGATCTACTGCCCAACAAATTGTTCTTTAGTTTGCATTTCTGCAGTTCAGTTCCTCAGAGTATTTATTGCGGATAGTCTTAATGTTCTGGGTTTTTTTATTGTATTAAATAATTTCAATATGTCAGAATTATTTTGGTTGCAAGTGCCTGTTCCCTGTGATAGGGAAGATAATTAAGCTGATTTGATGTGATTTATTCTGGGCATATCTATGTCATTTCACCTTATATCCATATTGTCTCCCAGATTCTTAAAATGTTTTGTTTGTTTTTTTTTCCTATAATCTATAATACTACTTTCTTATTTTACTGTGTTAACCACTTGGCCGTAAATATCTTAGTGAATACCAGTGTTGAAAATCAGAACACATTTCAACTTTCTGAGCCTTCTTTCTTACTAACTTTCCATTTTCAAACATGATAACACTTTGATTTTTTGGTTCTAGATACTTAGAAAGTGTTTTCCTTTTGTCATTAATGTGTCCTGGTAGGTTTTGGCTTGCTTAATGACATTTTGTGTGTTGACCTTTTTGACTTGGCCTTTGTGTGTCTGTATGTTTTTGTGCTGTTTTATACCTGTTTGAATAACAACAATTTGTTTTCATTTGTTATGTGCTTCCTTTTTGTGTACAAAGTCAAAGAAGAGTTCACTTTTTTTTTTCTTTCTACACAGTAACTTTAATTTATGGCCTTAACATCATTTCTTAGAGAGCAGTCACTTCTGAATTATCCTTCCCATGCTTTCCATTAAGTTTACACAAAGTTCTTGAGTTCATTTTGACATTTTTTTATTTTCTGTTTACCTTCTCTCTTTTCCTAAGCATCATGAACTCTGTAATTTTATGATCACCTTCCAGAATTTGCTGTCCAGATGCTAACTTGCAGGGTAAAAACCTCACCTTTTGGGTATCACATGTAGTGATAAAATAGAGCCTTCTCTGTAACTCTTTTCCCTACCTTCTGTTTCAGAACTCTGTCACTGAACTTTGTCACCCATCTCTTCCAGAAACATTAGAGGTAGCATTTCATTTGTATCTGCTGCATTTAGAATATCTAAGTAGCTAAAATATCCTATTGTGTCATGAGGAATACACCAGTTACTCTATTCTATTTCCTTTACATTATTATCTGAATATTTTAATATTTAGGTCAAATTCCCTCTTCATTTCAGCTGTTTTTTTTTTATTATTTTTTTTTATCCTTGATATGAAAGGGTAATCTTTTTCCCCTTTTTCCCCTCATAGAATCATAGAAGGGACCTCTAGAGATCATTGAATCCAACCCCTCTTCCAAAGCAGGATCACTCCTGTCATTCTTACAGAAATTCACCTTTCAGTCTTACATGCGTTTGCATCAATGTTTTGGAATGACAGTTAAATCATAATCTTTTTGGAGAATCAACTCTTCCTTTATATTCCTAATAATTCTTCCACCTGAGAGATTTAGCAGTTCACCATTTTTAACTCCTTCTCACCTGTCCTGTGCTCTAACTCACAAATAAATTATTGAGAAAAAAATGAGTATTTATAATGGCAATGTTATTGTAGAATGAATTTGACTCAATTGTCACATTTAACAAAGGTTTGCAAGAAAAGAATATATTAAAGTGTGTATGCAAATTATACCAAGAGAATCCAACATACCCAGCACAAATCATCTCTATTGTGCATGTCATGTGTCCATTTCCTTAGCATTTAAAGATGCTAGTAACCTGTTCTGAATTCTCAGAAAACTGTATACTCTTTTTATTTTTTTTTGTGTCAGCAAAAAAGGCTGAAGTGTGTGGAAACACAGAGTGTGTGATAGATCTGAAACTTTGCAAGTCTATTGCAATAACTGAGTAAGACAGAGGAAGGAAACAAGACTACAACCACCAAGGCAGTAGCTATTTTCTAATAAATCTAGGAGCTGCACTTATTTATTTATTTTTTTTCATTCTAGAAAAATATGGCATAACAATATTTTGGCTTTTCCTAGTATTTGACACCTGCACATTTTATACTTCTGGAATGAAATGCATACATTTATTTATTTATAATTATTTTTCTACTTAGGATACTCTGTGCTGACCTTCTTAGGCATCTTTCTATGCAGGATTTATTCTAAGGTTTTGGTTTGATTTCTACTTTATGACAGTGCTGTTCCTCACACTCTTCTGCACAGTTTTGCTGCACTTTCCTAACCACTCATCTTTAGTTCCTTTCCTCTTTATTCCACCAAAACAAAGCCCTGATGTAGGTTTAGGGAAGTCAGTGAGGTTTGGAAATTAAGTCTCCAGTTTTGATTAAGATTTCCAAACAAAAATAAATTGTATTTTCTATCACTTCTCTGTAATTGTATGTCTATCTGTATTGAAAGTTTTAGTTATAAACTTGTAAGAATAACCCTCTTCTGAATAATGCAAAGGAAATAAAAAAAGAAAATAAGCCCATACTTTAATTACACAAACAAAAATAATATCATGTTTTTCTTTTAGAACATCTGTGGGGCCTATTGTTGAATTCTCCTAAGGTCCTCTTAGTCAGTGGAAAGAGAGGAGAGATAAATTTACAGAAGGAGACCAACAGAAAAAACAGGAGTTCAAGGACTCAGAGGTAAATTATTTGTCAGATAGTTAATTGTATAAGTGACAGAGTGTTTTTATTGGTTGTTCAAGTCAACTCTAGAATATTGTGTAAGGACAGGCAAAATTTCCTTCATGAAGTAAAAACTCTGCTATATAAAAATTGATTTACTTTGGTATCAGCAGTTGATCTAGATCCCTTTCAGAGCACTCTATCTAGCTGCTTTACGATCAATGATACTAGACTACTGTGTATTGACTTCTGGTTTCTAGGGTACATCAAACACTGCACTGCATTAAAAATTTACACAAACAAACAAATAACTAATATTCTAGAAGCAATCTTTTGTCTGTATAGTAATTTAACAGATCTGTGAAATGAATTTCAGAGAGAGTATTCCTTAGTGTTTGTTTATCTTTCTCCTGCAGTTTAGCATATTGGAATACATATGTTTCAATTCAGTGCACGCTCTTATGAATTTCGCTTAGTGTTTTAGGTGAGTATAGATACAGCTGAAATGAAGAAAGCTATTTTTATTTAAAAAAAAAATAATTACTAAAATTTAACTCAAAAATCCTTGTTTGCACAGACATGTTATACTTCTAAATGATTGTGGTAATAATAGCGGGTATCGATTGTGAGGGTCCCAAGGAAGATGATGGGAAACTGCTCACAGATCAAGGGTAGCCTGTGGTTTTAAATACATTTTCACAAATGTGAAAACTCTGTTACGGCAAAGTTTTATTATTATGTATTTAGCCCACTGTTTAGCTTGCCATAGGTGCTGATGGGTTACTCCCTAATGGTGAAAAGAAGTTGTATCAGCTGTTTGTGAAAAATGGGCTCCTACAAGGAAGAAAAAGAGGTAATATATTCTGAAATATTGAACAAAATCAGAGTTGCATTAATTACCAACGTAAACACAGCTCATATCTGTGTATCATTAATAACGATGTCCTTCATTCAAACCAGTTCTTGCAAAAATGTTGGCCTAGGTCAGTACTAAGTTAAAGTGTATTCACTTCATCCATTGATTTTAATGGAGCTATGGTGATGTAAAGCAGGTAGGAAATTCACTTGCCATTCTGACATTAGGAGTCAAAGCCTGGAGCTAAATCAGCATTTAATCAGCTAAACTATAACTCCAGTGTAACTTAGATGGCTCAGCTCTTCAGACAAATGCACAAAATCTCTTATTTGACTGCTTAGACCCCTGATGTGCCTATAGACTTATTTCTGTTCAATAACATTAGTTAGCACCTTAAAATGTATGTATGTAGACATTGTTGTTTAAGACAGACATAATAATTTACTCATTCATGTTACAACTAAAGCCATGAAATAAAGTTACAAATTTAACTAGACATATTTGCATTTGAAGAAGAGGTGAGGTTTTTATTGTGAATTCAGGATATTTTTCACAATTATGAAAACTAAAGATTTCCTTCCATAAAGGTCCTTTAATCCAATCTGCAAATGAAACAGATGCCCATTTACACCGACAGGGAATTTGGCTCATACTGAAGAAACTTACAGTGACCTATTTCTTTGGTACTGATAGGTTTCACTTCTACCTTACGGGTGTGCTGGACATCATTGTTCTCCTTGAAATCCCAGCCAACAGATATTAAAGGAAGTTCAAGAAATAATGCCCATAGCAAGCAATTAAAAGAAACACAGAAAATGTTCGAACAAGGAGTTTGTCCTTCCTATTTCAAAGGAAGGACAAGCTGTTAACAATCTGAGAGAATTCCCTGGTAAAGTCAATCCTGAATAATAACTTGAGAAGCTCACCTCTACCACACCCACAATTTATACAATCCTGTTGCTAAGTAGAAGGGAAAATGTTTTCTCTTGCTTTAGTCTATTATAAAGTGATGCAAACAGAAATATCTAGGGGACAATTTTTAATATGCTGGGTTTCCTTCATTCTGGACATCTAAATTGATATGAAAATCAGGTTAATCGCCTTCTGTCCTGGACAGCCTGCCACTCGTCTCTTCCTGACCTGCATGTAGTTGTTGCAAGGAGAATGTGGCTGCAAACAGCGGTAGCTGCCACTGTATGTTGTTTTGACAGACTATGGTCTTTGGTTGTAAGTTGAGACTTAAAGAACTTCTATGCAAGCTTGGTGTGTATAGAAGTGGCTACATACCCACTTTTTATTCCAGAGCAGCAGAGATAGGAAGCTTCTGGCATCCATATTTTCTATTCTGTGGGGGTACTTCTCATCTTTTTTACATTTCATCTCTCTGTAAAATGCTGTTGTGACAGCTGACTCACCATGTTTTGTCATTGTTCTTACCAATTCTTCAGGTGTTTTCCCTAGAGTTTTGAAGTCTCATTTTCTTCCCTTTCTACATTTGTCATTGTCTATCAGTCTTCTATGTCTTGGTCTTGTTTTCATTCATGTCCGCTCTAGTGAAATGAACTTTCCAAAAAAAGACCTTTCAAAGAACTGAGAAACCATGCTTTAAAAAGCAATTGCAATTTTTTGGGGGGCAAAGGTACATACAATACATGGGATGAAGAAAGCAAGGACATATTTTTGCTACTAATGTTGAATGAAAGAAAAATGTAAATTCAGCAGGACTACCAATACAGCCTGTTACGTGTGTTCTCTATAATAAAATTTGAGAGACACATTTTACATTCTACTCTATGCATTCAAATGACTTAATTGTGCTATTAACTCTATAACCTTACACTAAAAGTAACTTATGGTTCATGAAAATCCCTCAAAAGAAATAATCCTAGAAACTTTTCATATGAGATGGTTTTCAAAGCTTTCCTCCAGCTATTAATTGTTATTTAGTTCAACAATATATGACATGTCACTACAGTTAATTATATTAATTATATATAATGATTCTGACCAAAGACATACAATTTCTATTACTCAGAAAAGAAATGTCTTCATCTAAGAAATTAAAAACTGCAAGGTGAAAGAAAAGGATATGAAAGAAAAATAGAGAAAAGGGAATAAATTGGTAAGGAAGGGGAAGTAAGGAAGAAAAGAAACAGACAAGAACAGAAAATCAGATCTTGATTTTCCTTTACTTTTGTAGTTGTCCTCTGTTTAATCACATTTTGTTTGTAGATAACCACAATTCATAGAATCATAGAATTATTTACGTTGGAAAAGACCTTTAAGATCAACATGTCCAATTGTTAACCTAAAACTGCTACGTCTACCACTAAACCATGTCCTTAAGTGCCAAATTGCTTGCATAACATGTTCCATTGATGGAAGGTATTCTGCTTCCTATGGAAGCATTGACAATGTTTCTTCATAGATGTAGTACCCCAGGGCTGAGTCAACTGGGAAGACTATTCAATACTCAGCTTTTCAGAATGTAAGACATCCAGTTAGCATCAAAGTAAGGCAAAAGAATAAATAATGTTATTATGAAACACATCAAACGTTTTATATTCTCAGTCATTTTTACTGCAGTTCCAGAGGAAATACGGACGTCACTACACATTTAGAGGCACTAGAGAGAAAAATTTTGCCAGAGAACCATTTGAATGCACTTTTAGCACCAATATTCACCAATAGTTCCCTCATTACCTAACAGTATATAATAGAAATGGCTTATTTGTTTGTTACTCAAGAAAGTAGTTATTGTTTTTCACTAGTGATGCAACACAGGATTTGACATCTGAAGATTTGAATTTTTTCTGATGTATGCTTTGGATCTTCAGACTATCAATATGCACATGAATTGTATTGCTGCCTTTCCCTATAGCTCTTTTATTTTCCCCAAGACCACTATCAAAATAAACTGTTGCTTTTTTAGGTGGAAATAAATGTGCATACCTTTGCTTCATTTCTATTTACAGCTTTATAACTTTTAACAATATCATACAGTTTAATGATACAACCGGTTGGTAACAGCTTTGTACCATGACATTTACAGTGATATAGTCTATGTTTCTCTCAAATATATCTTTGATGGTGCAGATGACATACATGACAAACATGATCTCCTAAGGAGGAAATAGTGGGTTTACATTTGAAATTCAGGAAAAGGTAAGGTTATATTCTTGTGCCATAGCTGTCTATAATGGTGTCTCCTCTTCAATTTCAATGTATCTTCCATGAAATAGTGAGTCCAGATGATGTGGTCCTCTCCAAGGAGTGACACAGATTCTTTGAAACTTGGAAGTCTGTCTTCTCATCATGTTGATATGGGCCTAGGACAGTATGGAATCTTATTTTTCATCTTCTTATTCCCTCCTTCTGGAATTTGGTAAAGGGAGCATAAAAACCTGGCACAGCACCAGAGATAAGTTAATGTATTGCTAGGAGTATCAGCGATGGGTGCCTAATGTACGGGCTACCAGACTACCTCTTTCCATTGTTCTTCACAACTGATTACTTCTCACGACTGCCTGTACATGGAGAAAGGTTTTGGCAGTTCTATGTGGTAATTAGGACACATCATTTGTTGCTGTCTAAGTCTGGGAAATAGACATTTTGAAATACAGATCAGAAGGAAATGGATGGGTAGGTAGCAATTGCTAAACCCATGCAATCTGGGAGACTACGTCCCCTGAACTCCTGGGATGCTCAGACTGCCTTCAGCTACAAGAACCCAGAAGGAGAAAATCCATGATGCTCACAAGCCACATTTTATGGTGGGTCTTCCTTATGACTGTGCGATTCAGAAACTAGTTTCACAAGATAAATCCTCCTTAATATCACTGCTTCAGTAAAAGTTTTCATAGTGTACAGCCGTGACTTGCCTTACAGCAGTTTGCAGATAAAAATAGCAACAATATTTAAAATGTCATCTGTAGTTTGGGTTTTTTTTCCTGACTGTTACCTTCATTTTAACTTAGCAGACCTCCTTGGATAAAAAAAACTTCTGCTGGCTTATATATATATGCATATATATGCATATATGGTCCTTCTTCCATAACACCTGTCCTTGTCTTCCAGCCTTTACTTTCAGGGAATTCTGTTAATCCGACCTACATCCTTTCTGGAGCAAAAACTGTCCAGAACTACAACAAACTGTGATGTGGTACTAGAGATAGAGCTGTCTACCAGGACATCTGCTTGGAATACTGAAGCTCGGTGATGAAGCTGATGGCAGTAGATCTAAAAGCTTTTGAACAACACAATACTTTCACTCAGAGCTTTGTGAACAAGAACATGAAAGCCAAATTTGAGCACTGACAGAAAGGTCTAATAGACATAATAAGAAGGGGAAATATTAAAAACAAAAAAAGAAAATCACAGTGTTTCTCTTCTTATTGGATGCCATGGTAGCTGCTGCAGAAGAGTAGATAAGAAGGAAGCCTGAAGATATTGTTTCTTAATGAAATAATCAATCTATTTCTGTGGGACTTTCATATTACCAAAACTAAAATTATGCAGTGTATTTTCCACCTGTGTTTGAGAGTTTGAAATATCCCTTTGGCACTTTTTCTGTGGGAATTAATACTGGGTTTTCTTATTTTTTGTTTTCTGATAGTTTTTTGTTAAATCAACTTAATTTTATCTTGGACAGGAGCTCTAATCCTTTTTCTCCTCTTTAATTCCTAATGGAGAAATATTAACAATAGGTGAGATAGGTCCCAGAACTATAATAGACTTGTCATTAAACACCATTTCACTTAATGCTATTCTGCCCCTTCATGTTGTCATTTGTGAAACTTAGCTGTGTTTACTGATATGATATTAATATTTTAAAACTTCTGAGGGAAAATTGCTCAGATAGAATTGAATTTCCTTGGAGATGCTTTAAATTCAGCTACTAATACCTGTCTCCTATTCCTGTTCCAATAACTGGGAGTCAAGAGCTAGAATACTTTTAGTATCTGTGCTCTCTCAGTATAATGTTAGCACTAAATATAAGCTTATGAAGTTATAAGACACCCGTGTTCCTCCTCCATCTGCCTATTTCTAAAAGAAGAGCCTATAAAACAGAGAGACACTTTCAAAAATTCTTGTAGTTATCCAGACCGATACCTTTGGAAAGGAAATACTTAATACCTTAGACTAAAAATAAAGCTTTGCAACTAGCCTCTGGTAATTGTACATAGCAGAATTTCTTTGCACTGTATACAGGAACTTTTAATACACTATCTCCTGAAGAAATTTCTCTTCATTTCAAGGACCAATATTTCCTCAGTGTAGATTTTATTTTCTTATCCAGCTTTCTGACTGAAATCAAGAAGGGAAATGTTAAGTTCAGCAGGAGGCATTCTCTCTTTTTATCCCATACCTCAGTTAAGTTCCTCAGCAAAGAAATACATTATATTTTCCTTCCCAGACAGTAGGCACATAAATATACATGTCTTCCACCTACCCAGACAGTACCTCAACTCCCAAGCTTTTCTGAGTCTGTCTGGTTGAGTGGCACATGATAATCCGTGTGTTTAATCTTCCAGATGAACACTTGATCCAGTAGGACAACAAAATTGCTTTTCTATTTTAAAGACTATGTAAATATTTTATATAAAATAGAACAATGATGACAACAGGATGAAAAAGGAGGAAGGGAGAGGAGTTGTAGGAAATCCCACCTTTGAATTACCAAACTACTGTTATTTTGTGGGGAAATAAAAAATAGGCATTCACACCTTCTGAAACAAATTACTCCTACTGTAGATATGTATACTCAGCAATGGGTTATTGCACAAAGAGGAAATAATCATCTTCTCTTTCAATGTTTTTTTGAATCTAGATAATTATTTTTCTACTTTTTCCTCCCAGTATCCAAGAGCAACATGCCATGTATCAAATGGGACATTTCACTGGAAGTTGGTTTTCTTTTTAGTGAAATTTTTTTTTTGAGTTCTCCCTTTTGTTGTCTTACCTTGCCACAAAAAAACAAACAAACAACAAAACAGGATAACAGAATTGTGAACTTCTATTAGCTAAAGCCATGTAGATCCAAAATAAAAGATCTTATTTTGTTGTAAAACTTCAGATTTTTACAGACACACGGGATGAATATTATATATTAAGGACTAATAATTTTCTTAACCATTTTTTTAGCTTCTCATCATCCTACAGACTTCTCTGGAAGTTCAGTAGTCAATCTGATTAAATAATTGGATATGGTTATTTCCTCTTGATTTATGTATATATTTAAGTAGCAAAATATTAATAAACAAATGAACATGGTAACTTCAAATATAGTATACTAATATAAAAATATATCATTTAATTTGCAGAATTAAATTCATAACGAAAAATGCAAATAACACTGTTTACTAGTCTGTATTAACTTTTTTATTATTACCTTAACATACAGTAATTGGGTGACTGTCTTCCAGAATATGTTTTTGGGAAAATGGGCTAATTAATATGCTTGAGTTTAATGTTTGACTTATCACTTCCCTAAAACTGCCAATTTGAAAGTTTCAAAATGTCTCATTATAGTGCCTGTCTTGATCTGTGGTTTGTCGTTCATGTACAGATTTTTAACTTGTAATATGACAGAGGCTTCGGCAACCTTCCCCTTTCAGAAATGTTGTACTTAATGAAGGAGTGGACCAGTAGAGATTAAAGCATTCGAAAAAAGCATTAGCTGTTGACTATCAGTATGTTTAATGATCTTATTTCTTTTTTTTCCCTCCAAGTTAACAGAATAGCCTATGACACGACAAAAAGTAAGAGGCAATCCACCTCCAATTTTTTACTTTTTATTTCAATTTTATTATGGTATCAAGAGATTCTCCCAGTGGAAAGGGAACAGTGGAAAAGGAATTCCATTTGGAGAATAAATACCTGTTTCGCTACACTGAGACATAATTTAAATCCATCTTCAGTTCACCTGGTCCCAAACACAGGCAATGCTGAAAATATTACAGATTTAGATAGAAGGAAGTCTAAACAGGAGGGGAAAGTGTTGTTTCTTCCACTGCAGCAGTAAAAATAATCTGTGATAAGGTCAGTGAATGTACACCTTATGGTTTATAGGACAATTAACACTTGTTTACTATTGGAAAAGCTTATGAATATTCAGATTGATATAGTAATAGATTGCTGAATCTACCACTTTTATTGGTTATGTATCTTTTACACAGACATTGCTAAATATATTTTTATCTAGACATAGTAAATTTCCTCTGGAATATTTTAAATCCATATGTAGAGCTAGACATATTTGTGATATCTGACAGCATTCTGGAGGTTTTTCTCTGATGACAAAAAGACAATTCTGCAGGAGTTTTTTTTCTTATATTTTTAAATGCCTTTATTGCACAGGAGATTAGTAGCCAGGATGAAGAACTGGTACATTTACATTAGTTGTTTAGGGTGCTAAAGGCTTTCTTATAGTTGTAGATCTGTGTTGCACTTATACACACAATACTGTGAATATTGTGCAGTTTTTCACTTGAGCACATCACTGGTGACATTGAAGTGATTGCCCTCCTGGTGGAACAAAGACTGAAGCCTCATAACAGGGCTCCATCTAGAGATGCCCACTTGAAATGAGGATGCAAGATCCTCCAGAACCTCTCTACACCTGCATGAAGCCTTTGATTGGCAAGTGGCAATATATATGTTTCACAGCTGGTTAAGACATGATGTGGGCTTGTAGTCCTGGAACCATAACAGGACCAAATTAAGTCACAGTCTCATGCGTTGCTCTGTGTCAGTTGCTAAGGCAAAGTCATACATTAACAGCTAGCACAGATTTGATGTTCAGGCTCAGAACAACCTATGGAATCTTTAGAAAAGGTCTTCCCAAACCCATGATGCAAACAAAAACACTAACCTACTTTTTTAAAATATAGACTACCTGGATAATTCTCCATCTCTTGAACCCTACAAAGGAAAAATAGGGTAAGCATAAAGAATGAGGTGTTTCTGCCAGCAAAGCTTCTTCATAAAATGATGTGCAGTAGTATCCATAATGTAAATTAACTAGCACAGTCATCACAATGTTTTAGATACCATGTCATTTGATGCCAGACACTGGAACTGTGCAGAGGAGGCAGTTAAGATTTGCTTTTTTTCTACCTAAAGTTCTATACAAAGATCTATGAGTCTTCTGATGTTAGTGACGTTGTAGTGACAGAGAATAAATAGAGAAAGGGAAAGAATCACAATCCAGTGACTGAACCTCAGGAGCTGAAAGACTGCACGTATTTAGGTTTAAATAAAGCAGATGTACTGAGTTGCCATGAAAGTGTTTCACTGAACAACTTTAACAAGAGATATGACAAAAAGCTTATGCAGTAATGTTTGTGGTATGCCTGTGTATTATCAGGCTCTCATTTTTATGAGCTGAGATGATTTACAGAGTTCAAACTTCTATCACTTATGAATAGAATGGGTATGAGATGAGCTAGGCTGACAGCACTTCTCCTTTAATAGATGATAAAAAGTTGAAAAGAGAACAATGTAGTCTAGTAAAATAATAACTCTTTCAGAGGGGCTTAATTAGGTATCTTCATGATAAAGATAAATGGCCTTCAAGACTACTTTATTGGGTTTAAAGGAAGTATAGTTCTTTGGGCTTTTTTTTTGCCATTTTTGCATAACGAATGCAATCAAAGAGGTTAGAGACTTGAAAATAAGTCTTCAGTATTCTGAAGAATTCCCACTCTTCTTCAGAAATATTCGGCCTAAATTTAATGAATAAAAAATACATACCTTGTAATTAAACCCTGGTTTGAGGTCATGTCATACCAAAAATGTAATTTCAAGACCAAGAAAACCTCATTACAATGTGGTAGGAAACCAAAGCTTCCAAGCATTGGTATTGCTCCACAAATGTGAAAAAAATTTCTTATATTTTCTAATCTCCCACTTGAAGGTAGAATTGAAGAAGAAACTTAAACAGAATGAAGTGGAATAACAGTATCTTCAGGAAAAAAGTTATTGGCCAGCGTTCAAAAAACACACAGGGAAATACGGAAATTAAAAGGGAAGATTATGTTAGCTGCTATTTCATTATTAATAATATTTGTGGATCTAATCAGACGTCTACGTTATGTATGCAGAGGAGCAGAAATAACCCTACCCCATCTTCTTGTTTCCTCTGACCCACAAGTTTCATTATTATTTTATCTGAACTGTTATGTACCTTTCTTCTACCCATGTTAACACCTGTGAATAGGAATGCTTGTCACAAGAAAAGGAAGAAGGTGGCTGTCAAGTGGACACTAGAAATGTATGCCCTCTAGGCTTCTTATAAAAAACCTTTTACTAGTTCTGGGTTGTACAAGCAAGATGGGACAAGAAATATTTTGATGGGGTACACAGAGGGCAGAAAAAGAGTTACTTCTTATCTTTAGCATTTGAGAAAAGATTGAAAGGAAGGAACAAAGCCAGCTAACATCCATGTGGAACAAACAAGATCTTAGATGGCACCATCATCTGAAGTCACTGATACATAGATATGTGAACGAACACCTGAACATTATCCATTGCAGATAGAAATTCATAAACAGTGAAGTAAGTGTAATCTTGGT
Organism: Chloroceryle amazona; assembly: GCA_027560015.1. Taxonomy (NCBI): domain Eukaryota; kingdom Metazoa; phylum Chordata; class Aves; order Coraciiformes; family Cerylidae; genus Chloroceryle; species Chloroceryle amazona. The sequence goes on along the minus strand of JANHFX010018636.1, from coordinate 72,036 downwards.
ATTTATACAAATTACTGCAATCAAATTAACTAGCAAAGTCAAATTTCTGGTAGAAAGATTATTTGTAAATCTATAGCTCCATAGCAGTTTATGCTATACACTTGTGTAGGAAGCTTTTCCTCTAAAAATTGTTAAGCAGTTCACATGCATCATTGACTTTGCCATCTGAAAAATGAATGAGGTAGGCAAGTACTAATCTAATTTGCAGATTTAGAAATGGAGAAGCTAAGTACCTCTCTCAGTGTCATACATTGTCTCATTAGCAGTGTAACGATTAGAAGCTACAACTTCTGAGAGTTTCTCTGTTCTTTTAAACTACTGCCTTTCATTCACCTCTCTTCTTTTGCAATCAACAAAAGGAACGGTGTTGCCATTAAGATTTTCCATTTTGGTAACAATATATTATTAGATAAATGTTCATTTTTAACATCTCCAAATTCCAGAATTTTTCATGTAGGAGAACAGGCTCCTCATGACAGATGAACATATTTTTTTCATAATAGGTAGTAGGGCAGTATCTGCAATAACTAAAGTAGTCTGCAACAGTGTGAAATATTGTGCAGAATCCAGTAGTCACATAGGCACATCTTTTGGACAAGGGAGGTGCACACTAATTCTTGATGAAGTTTAAAGAACCATATAAAAATTTGTGCAAGCTATCACTTCTTTAAAGAAGGAAATCATTACTGTGCATTGTACTTTGCTAGGGTATAATCCTAGGTATTTCAAATAAGAAATCCTACATGTTCAAATTCTGACTAGGATATCTTTTTGAGAAATAATCACGCGTATGCAAAGTTTTCCCTCCCATTAAAGGTATGTGTCCTATTGTGGTACATTAAGTTTTCTATTTTGAATTTGAAAGCTTAGTTGAAAACTACAGTTGTAAAGACTCACAGTGAAGATGCTGATTTTTGTGTACAGGTTGATGCTGTCTAAGATTAAACAGAAGAAAAAAAGGTAAAAGTTGTATTTTTATTTTGGAAAATAAATTTTCATCGGGGCATAGGAGAGCCAAGGGTTTCTTTTTTTTACTAGTTACACTCACATAAGGATTTGGCAATACATCAAGTATTGGATATAAGTATCTGGAGCATTTTAATTCCCATGTCTTTGTAGCAGAATTCAAAATGGAACCTTTTAAGACCAAAGAAAGAGGTATTCATGATCTGCTTTCGAGAAACTGCCCTAACAAGCAAACTATGGGATGTTCAAAGTGGGCACAGCCACTGTAATTTGATTCTGATGGCAATCTCTTGATAAGTCTCTAGTCCTATTCTCAGGTGGGTTTGGGGCTGATTTTTGGATTCTGAAAACCTAAATTACACCTGTGTCTGGTTCCAGGCCCCTAAATGCCTCTTCATCTGGACCCTTGGCTTCACAGTACTCTTTTTAACCCTTAATCACATTTTTTTATCTTTTAGCCTCTCTTTTATGTCAGATGACAAGTGATCAGAAATCATGAGTTTAGGATCACAGAATGATACAGGAAGAAGGTTCAACAAATCAGAAAAAAAAACCCTAGTATGTGAAGTATTCAACAGCCTTGGATAGCTATTAGAAATACACAAGAGAGGATGTTTGCCTAATAAAATTAATTCAAGTCTTTCTATGGCACTACATGATGCATTTACTTATTTCTGCTAATGAATTAGCAATCTTAGAAAAAAATTAATAGGGAAGTAAAAAAGGGAGAATCAAATATCTGCAAGAAATATTGTTAAATCAAAGAGGAAGAATTAAGGAGAATTACATGACTAGAATGATTCTACCAGCCCATGCTAACAGGTTCTCGATTAGTCTGGGTGAACTTGTGTTTAGTGAGCAGATTGTAATTCAGAAGCCAGAAGTAAGATGATGTGATATGAAACTCTTTTTCATTGACTTGGGTTTCCTTATGTAGTCTGTGCCTGATCTTAGACTAATTAAGTCTTATCGCACAGGCCCTAATAAAAAGATTGTTCACATCTTTCTTGTAAGCCTCCTTTAAGTAGTGAAAGGCTACAATAAAGTCTTCCTGGAGTCTTCTCCAGGCTGAACAACCTCAATGCTCTCAGCTGGTCCTCATAAGAGAGGTGTTTCATCCCCCTGATCATTTTTGCTGCCTTCTTCTTGACGGTCTCCAACAGGTCCATGCCTTTCCTGTGCTGAGAACTCCAGAACTGAAGTCCCTTTCCATCTTCAGTCTGAAGCTGATATCTTTGCACTGAACAGTCATCTGTTCTTCTCCTCTGTGATTTATACCAGATGCTACTCTATCATTTATTCTTCCAGGAGACTTTCATTGTACGAGGGTGAATATCAATTCATAGAGCATCATTTAACTTCAGAATAAATAATTTGTCTGGGGAGTAATATGTCTTCATTATGCTTCTGTAAAATGAAATAATCTGGTTCCTAAAACTTCATATAAAGAACCTATGGTGGAGCACCTGTTCTTAAAGTTAAAATTTATTTGAAGAAAATCTGTTCCAAGGGGATATAGTTACAATATTAACACTGGACAAAATCTTACATCTGTGATGCAAGGTTAGAAAGGAGGAGTGAACAGACCAGCAGCATGTTGGGTCATTTTGGTTTGATGTTGAGGACAAATCTTTTAATTAACATAAAGTCCTTAATAATCTTGATGAGAAGTTTTCTGGCTTCTCAAGAAACAGAGATGAGAAAATAATGAAGATAAGTAAATGGAGTTTGAGTGTAAGGTTATAATAAAACATAAAAGTAATTCATCCAGTTTCAGGGTTAATTGTAAGGTTTCAGTATAGCTTTGAAACTAATGGGACAAATTATTTTTAATGTGAATAAAAATAAGTTTGAAAGAATACAAAATGTAGTTGCTTCAACATCTACATGAGACTGGAGGGTAAATCCAAATATATTGCATAGAAAAAGTGTATATAATTGAGGCATAAGGAGAAAAAAGAAGCACTTATCCTGGGAAAACATGATTTCTTCCACCTTCAGGCTGTAAATTCAGCAATTTCCCAAACAGCAAATTGTCTTTTTATATCCTCCCCTCCCCTGGATTTTGAGCTTGGAGCTGTGATGATAAAATAGACAGTATTTTATTATGTAGTCTATTATTGACTGAGCGGTGAATGAAATTTTTGAATCTTTACAGAGGTTAAATTGAAAAGCTTTCCAGGGGGGTGTGGGGTGGTGGTATAATTTGAGGGAGATTGGTGACCTAGATAATATAAGAAATGGTACACAGATCTGCAGGGACCTGGTCTAGCCTGCAGTAACTGAACCTATAAAGTGTCATGAGTTTCAGGCATGGGAAGGTAATAGGGAAGAGGGCAATAATGCAAAAGCCTGTGAAGGGACAATGACAGAAAGGTAAAAAGGAAATTTACTGTAAAGTAACAAAAGAATGATGATGAGGCAATTTTGAAGGAGTAGGATAGTAAGTATAGGTATCCTAGAGGCCTTATAAAGCAATTAAATATGTCTGCAATACCAAGCGTAAACCTTGGCTCTTGGTTTTCTCTCTATACACATGAAACATAACAAATGAAAATGAAAATGACAAAATGGGTTGCATTTTGATACGAAAAAAAATTCCTTTCATCAGCCTTTCATCAGCCTTTCATCTGTCTTGTCTCTTTACGTACTCAGCAATGGTTCTAAGTGGAACATTAAGATTCATCCTGCTATGCAGGTTTTTTTTCATCTTTTTTCTACTCTATGTTAGTACAAAACTGTCCTAAACCCATTTACTTATCATCTGTTAATAACCTTGTGTCATCAGTTAACCAAGCCTTTTCAGAAATACTTATTTCCCCTTTCAAAAAAAGATCTTTGCTGTCTTTTGCTTAAATATCATTCTTTATTCAAGCAATTCTAATTTAATCTGATAAATTTCTCATTCCCATTTAATTTTGAGACTTCAGAAATTCACCATTAGTACAAGATTTGGTAGCAAAGGCTAACACATAACTACTGGTAGGTATTACTGAGAACAATAGTTTTTTTAAAGAAATGAGACCAACCTCCTTCACAAAATGAACATATATCCACACTCAAAACAACTGCCCAAGAAAAATTCAGACCTGACTAAAATAATAATGAAGTGGAGAAACTAAAGCTATATTGCTGCCACATTTAGGAGGTAGCATTATTTCCTAACATGGGAGAATATGTGACAGATTTACATCACTAATTTAACAGGAATTTATACACTCTTCCCATTACCTGAAAATGCCAGAGCAATGAAAGGTGGTTCCCGAGGGAATATCGCCATGAGTCACACCTGCTAGAGGCAGTGCTGACCTCCTTGGTTGTGGTTAATCTCTTTTCCTTAAATACCACACCGCATCATTATCCTTTTGTTGAACTGTTATCCTTTTCCTTTTTTTTTTTTTTTTTTTGTAAAATACTGGTATTATTAATATGGAGGAAAACGAAGAAACAAATAGATATACATGCTTTGGTTTTCAGTATAGAAAAGACAGTACTAATGAGGCTAATAACAGTCTGAGTGACTTAACTCTTCAGCCTGTTATAGACAGCTGTGACAAGTTTGGTGTCTTGGATTATCCAGATTTGATACTGGAGATATTTTGACACTATTGGGAAGTACTGCTTAAACTCACATTCTTTATTGTCTTCATTGCTGCCAAAAGGGCAAAGAAAATGTGCCCTTGTGCAGTTGCTTGTTCAGTTACTCCTTTTTCCCTCTTAACTTGAAAAGCTTGTGAAGTTGTCATCCTGTGTCAGACCTTTGCAAGGTAATGCACAAAGATGTTTTATACGGCAGTTGCTTCTTTGACAATGCTGCGGATTTCAGATTTACTTCAGCCCATCTGTTGCCTCTCTTTCCACAACCAAACTTTCAGTGGAACCAAAATAGATGCCTGGACACTACTTCCTAGCTGATGGTGGCTGCCACTGCATTGTCATTACAGGTTGGAAAGAAAAAGAATTCTTGCTCTAAAAGTGACACAGACTTCAGATTTAGTAGAGACCCAGAGGCAGTGCTAAATCTTTCCCTCTTACTGTGATAGAGACTGTAAAGTGAAACACTGGAATTAGATCTTCTGTGGGGCTTGACATTCCCCTTAGCTCTCTGCCATGTGTAAAGGGCTTTCAGAGTATCCTGTCCCCTGTCCTAACTATAAAATTAATACGGATTAAACACATTTTAAAGATGTTTGCTTAGAATAACATTTTTGCATTCTTCCTGAATTAGTAACTGTGAGCTGTGACATCCACCTCCCTTCCATGTGACCTCCCCTTCCCTCTCCACTCATTATAATTTGTGGTCCAGGAATGGTTCATATTAAATCTTTATTAATAGCACTAGGGTGTCTATCAGCCACTTAAAGGAAGCCACTGGGGACTTGCCACACAATGGGAGCTTTTAACAAAAAAACCCTCAATGCCATGCTCTGTATAATCTGTGACTAGAGCATTCATGATTCCTAAGGTATTAAGTGGACTCCAAAGCGACAAAAATACCCCATGAGTAGAGATGGACCACAGGACAGCCCTGGCTAACTATGTACTCCAGACAGTTCAAATACACTGCAGACTGACTCATGTATGATCCAAACCCTGTCTTGAGCACCTAAAACCACAAACCAATCAAACTAGTACATACCACGTGGCAAAGATCAACACTCTGCTTTCACTTAGGTAAATGAACCTTGGGTCTCATTTCTCAACCACTGTGGGAAGAGAAATATTGCTGTATTTCAGAAGCTGAAATATTGCTTTTCTTTGAAAGTTCTGTTAAATCTTTTATTCATGCATTCAATCTCCTAAAGAGTAAAAGCATACGAGACAAGAATATGATTATGTAATATTTTAAGACTTTTTTTTTCATCTGTTTTTTCTAATTCTTTGAATTACCTACTGACCTGTGTGTTGGGGTTTTTTTTCTTCTAATTATTGTAATAGAAAAGACAGTGATGATACTAATTCATCAGATAGAAAAAAAATTATGTCAATTTATGTTATTAAAATCTGTTCTCAAATGTGAATTCCTGTAGTAACAACAATACACAACAGTAATAAAGTGTGGTGGTACTACTGAACAGAAATGAAGGATCAAGACAGATGGGAGCAGGCAAATGTCTGAAAAACTGTTTCAGGAATGAAAAAAGTGTGGCTTAGCTAAGAGGATGGGAAAGGGTATAAGGGGGATGAAAGCAAAGACTGAAAAAGGTGTATTAGAAAGGCTGAGGAACAAGTAGGATACTAAGAGATTAAAAAGGTTGATCAGAGTGGAAGAAGCATGAAGGAGGATTTGTGGGAACATCAGAGAGATATTTTTAGTTTGTTTTACCTGGCAGGAGGTATTAGGGATTAGCTAGACTAACAAACAGATTTTTAAAACAGAATTAAGGTTTTTACACATAAAGCAATAATTTTGGGAAAGATTTAAACATTTAAAGAGCAGTCAAATGATAAAATGTTAATTGCCAGGGATTCTAGGAAACTGTTTTTTTTTATACCCATGCATGTGTGCAGGAAATTTCTGAACTACACTTCTTTTACACCATATTTAATGTGAAGACATAAGAAACTGTACCCACTTACATATCTTGCAGTTTGAATCACTCAATTTATTCTTTCTCAGAGTTTATATCGTTTCTGTCTTCTACTTATGAATATATTCAAGTTTAAGTAGAAGGCAAAATCTAATTAAAAGCACCTTCAAAAATACACCTCACACTGCTCTTCCCATGATCAAAGCATATATGATTATTCCTGTAGGAAAGTGTTAACAGAGTCCTTCAAGAAGGTTAGAAATCATCCCAAACTGTGCAGAGGGCATCTACACACACACACACACACACACACACACACTCTGCTTTTCTACAGTAACATAGAATGACTACAGTTTAGCAATCTTATTTCACAGAATATCATACTGTATATAAATCAGTGTTATTGGTGAAAATTTAGTTTAAACTGTGAATGCTAACAGGCAGTAGAGAATTGGGTGTGTGTGAATGTCTGAACGTGAGCTTTTGACCTCTTAATCTGAAGTGTGCTTCTTGCTAGATGTAATTTGCTGGTTGCAAATTTTGAAAGTGCCTAGGCTAAGCAGAAATAGCACATCCTGTTTCCTCCAAGTCAAGAGGCAGAACCTATTAGGATCCTAGATATGCACTGTTCTGCTGCACATAGGCTGCTTAGATTGGGAAAACTGGGGTCTTTTTCTTCTGGAAAGAGGAGCTGCTACCAAAAAAAAAAAAAGAAGAGCTCCCAAAATAAAGAAGTAGTCTTGGAAAGATAGGCTGGAGTTAAGATCTCAGAAGTCAGTGCGGATCCTGGAGATCATGGACATACATGAAGATGAATGCCAGAGGATGCCCCAGGACCCTGGCTTGTAATGCCCAGGCTGGGTAAGTGGGAACAGTGGCAAAGAAGGGACTGATGGAACTTTTGAGCACTGGGTAAGGCAGAGTTACAGAGGGGAGGTGAGTGAAAAAGAGACTGTAAAATAACCAAGTAGGTTAAAAATGCTAATCTTGTCGGATCTTAAACAAACCTTTGTTTAAAAGGTTATGTGAACCTTTGAAGAATATAGACAGAAAGAAAGACAGGAACTCTTCACATGCCTGATCAAAATATTTTGTGACAATATGTTTTAAGATGCAAACTATTGTCTTTGTTACTTTTCTTTGGGGCAGCAGAATACATTGAAAAAACTGCCTAATAACTTATCTTTAAAAGTTTGATTCCCTGGTAATTGAAAATACTAGTTCTGCTTAGACGGTATTGGGGAACAGAAAATAACAGCTCAAAGATTTTTACAAAACACAAATGTGACAGTTTCCTACAAGGCATAAAGATGAAACGAATAATAACACATTACTTTCTCTGTGATATAGGCAAATTGAATTCAGTTTAACTCTTCTTACAAAAGCTTTTAGAAGTCTATATTTTTTCATTCATAAACATTTTAGGATTATTTATTCACTTTCCAAATTTGATGTATCAACAAGGTTAATGCCCACGAGATATAACACTGCCCAAGTTTTTTTAGGGCTGAAAACCAGTATCTGACCTTTAATGGCTTTGAATTTCCTATATGCAATAAGCTTAAAGCAGAGATTGATTGTACAGATGTGCTGGTAGGTTTTTTTTACTGAAGGAGCACAAAATATCCTCTTGATGTTGACAGAAGAAAATAATTCAAGGGATCTGAAAGCTGTTATGAAAACCTCTGGGAAACAGAAATGTCAGAATATGTTAATGGATATATCTTTAAAAATGCATCTCATTCCTGTGAGCCTGTATACCAATTTTATCCACTGTTCTTCGCAATTCCAGACACAGCAGAATAGATTCAAGATAACCGTTTAAGAAAAGCATTCCTTTGAATCTAACATGACTTTCATCACACAAAACTAGCTGAAAACATCATGCACAATAATGGATGAAAAGGGATCTCTCTGGCTAAAATGTGAAACATGTTCAAGAACATCTCTACAGTTTGGCAATGAGCTTTGAGATAACTCCTCTTGGGACAGACTCAGTGGGAAAGTGGAATGGGATGGAAAGGACTGATCTTTATGAGCTGTTGTCTCAGCAAGTGATGTTTCCTTGATGATGAATGAGCCATGCAGTTTAATAAGAAAGTTTGTAGATACCGTAATATCAAAAAGAAGCCCAGACTCTATTCCATGCTTCTGCCTTGGCTTTTGTCTCTAGTCTCACACTGCCTTTCATAACTAAATATAGAAGGCTTTTTTTTCCTGCACTGGTGACCATTGAAAGAAAAATCCATGGGAATTTAGTCTCCATGTTTTTTGAAATCTCAGATGAGTTACTATCTGTGGAAATGTAAGCACCTTAACAAAACAGATACTAAGTTTTTTTATTCCATAGTCAATTGCACGGGGTAAATTTTCAGCAGGGGTAATCTCTACAATGATGTTAATAATTTCTGTTGTCTTCATTTGCTTTATTCCTTAACATCTGAATTGATCATGCCAGGATCTGTAAAATCAAATAAAGTAAGAGCAATACATTTTCTCAGCAGACTTTAATGTTTGTGCTTAGCATTATCCTGCTTGGTGGTAGGGTTCAAAACCAATGCAGTCAGATTAATCAATTCTGGATAGATATCCAGCAGGCTAAGTTTTCTCTGTTACACAGTTATACAATTTTTTTTTTAAATGCTGACCTGAACTGCTCACTTCAGGCAATACCTATTCATAAGAGAATGTTTCATCTCCTTTAAAAATCCCCAAACCCAGGAAGTAAGTTTTCAGCCATTTCATAAGTCAAATAAAATACAGACACTTAGCACTCTGTGACACCATCTGGCTACTATACATTTTAAAGAGAGAATCAATTAATGAATAATACTGCAGGGAAGAAATAATTAATAGTGTGAATGAATAGTGTCTTTTCTGCCTTCCCAGAGGCCTATGATCTCTACAGAGTAGCTGAGAAAGTTTCCAAAGAAAACCATTGAAAGGAAATCAGTTCTGTTCCTTGTCAGAAACCCTTAGTGAATGTATTTGTTTTAACACACGTTATTCCAGTTTAGTGGCTAAGGAAGGAAGGAAGGAAGGAGCTCTGTGTGTGTGAAGCAGAGGCAAGCGGGTCACATCTAGGAAGCAGCTGATGTTCATTTTTGCTGATAGACACACACAAATCTGAAAAATGCTCATGCACATATTTAAAACTTGATCAATTTACATTCATTATTTTAAGATGTTCACACCTCTGACAAATAGGACATCAAAAAAGTTAATGCATTTTCTTTGGTCTGTAGTAGTAGGATACTAGAACACCTCAATTCCCTTTTTTAATACGATTTCCATCAGTCCCTTCTTAGAAATGACTTCTCTATTCAGGCTGAATTATTCCACAAAATTCTTCATGATGAAGTTACACATAAGTGTTTTAATGCAACTGGGAAAGAGTGTTTTACTGAGAACTGAAAGACTATATTTTTATATTGCTGAACTTATTTAACACTAATAAAATTATTTAAGCCAGGTTACAGCCAGTAAAAAGATATTGATCCATTTGCTTCACTCACATTACCTACTTGCAGAAGACTTACTGCTGGTACTTCCTGTGTTTCATTAGTCTTTTGTTAGGTATTCACAAAGTTAAAGTTCAAGGTAAGATTTTTTTTTTTTATATACTCCTGCAACCTTCAGAATATTTCTTGAATGATGCAACATTAATATAATTATGGAATATGGAATTGTAAAGATAAAAAGTGATTTATTTTTGAGTTTAAGTCAAGTATGGGTAAAATATGAGAAGACTATCAATACCAATCAATATATTTTCATACAGGCCGAAAAAAATACATAAGCCTTTGTAGCACTTTCTTCTCCAGTATTGGTTTAGCAGATTAGGAAGTCCATCTTTCAGTGTTCTCTGCAGCAAAGTAAATATTATGGGAAAGTCCAATGTGGCTTTCTGTAAGAAATAATAGAACCATAAAAAGATGAGGAAATATCTTAGAAACCTCAATATTATTCCTGTATATCTTTTTCATTTTTTTTCTTCACTATTTTCTGCTTTTTTTGTTCAGAGTTATACACAAATTTATCACAACCTGTCATTGAAATTGAAGTGTCTAAAAAATTCTTGTAGCCCTGATTAAGATTTTATGACAGATATTTGAGCTATTTTTCTAGCAAAGTATTTTCCATCATAGCAAATAACAACACACTGTTATAGAAAACAAGTCCTGCTAGGTGATGACTATTTAAAGGAAAAGAAAAATGCATAGGAGTTCTTGCATATTTGTAATCTTAACTTTCCCAGACATATTTTTCAATGTCAAATAACCCTGTCAATTGCAACATAATAAAAATATGGTCTAATCAAAATGCTGATAGATTTTACACTAAAGAAAATAACAGAGAATTCCCTTTTAAGGCCAAGACAGAATTAGATATTACAGTATTACCATTCTTAAGAGTTAGTTCTCCTATATTCTTAGTCTAAAAATATTTTCCATGTTTTCCTTTGCAAGATGGCTCTTCACATCAATTAATTTTGTAAAATTAATTATTTAGTGATTTATTTCAAATAAATTCACAAAAACTAAAATTACTATTGAACATTTCAAAATTAATGAAGTAATGCAATATTTTTAAGGTACTGTAAAAATTACTAAGTTTTTTTAATATGCTTACTGAAGTTTGACTATTTTCCATTATAGCAGACTAGAATCAACCAACCAAGTAATCCTTTTACTTTAGGCCATTTTCCCAACTTTATTTGAGGGGAAGAGTCTGGGCAGATTGAGATGAAGAATGAAAGCATCACTTTATCCAGTCTGCAGGCATTGCATACGGTTGAAAAATTGAAAATACCACTTCAGGCCAAGATTTAAAAAGTGCACTAACAATGAAAATTCTAGTTCTTTAGGTAGATAGTAAATATGAATACAAATAGTGAAACAGTTAATCCCCTAAATCCAATGAATATGCAGTACAGAAGAAATTAAATGTCCAATTCTAGGCACCTGTAATTTGAAAAGCTAAATTCATTTGTCTTTGCTGAAAAGAAGTTATCCCACTTACCCCTCTATAGTGTGCTACTCCATCCCATGCCACTATACACCTTAGTATCATAGCACCACTAATAATTTGTGTTAGGAGGAAGAACTATCCAATTGGATAAGTCAGAAACATTTACAGAAAAATAGGTGTTAACTTTCTGTAAGTTATCCTACTCTATAAAGATTGAAACACTAGTGTTTTTCTGTAGCCTTGTCAGAAAGCATGTTGGATAAAATGCTTTAAAACAGACAGAAATGCCTTAAGTGTTTTCTGCCTCTCTAAATAAATGTCATGCCCACAGTGATCTCTTACCCATCGATACTGAACACTTATGAAACAATTATTACCTAGTGAAAGAGAGATGTAATATATGATATCAGAAACAAAAAGTTTTTTATACTTATTACACTTTTGAACACCTTAGTAGGTAAAGATGTTAAAGAGTAAATGTCTTACTAAAGCATTCAGAAGCATCTAGGAGGTACTCTTGAAGCCAGCTGTGAGGCTCATACCTAACTACTTTATTTCCTGTAGTTTGAGGCCAGGTAGCTATCTGACTAATGGCAGATGCCTATGACAAAAGATCATGTTAAAGTGTCCAAGTTGAACAAGGAGGTGAACTAGCTCCATGTGGGAGGAGTATTTCTTGGTATTATTAAGGAAAAAATTTCATCCCATGTCCGAATCTAGCCACCAGTTCAAAACCAGCATGCAAGCAAGAAATGTAGTTAACCATCAATGACTTCTGATCCTTTAGACTGCAAGCTGATTTTGACAGGAACCGTAAATGTCCATAGTTGTTGAGAACAATGATACTTTTTGAACCTTGCTGAAGAGAAAATGTAAATGGGATACTGAACAAGAAGGATGTAAAATGGGAGAAAGAACTGTTCAAAAGAAAGAAATAGAAGAAACAGAATTCATAAATTGAAAAGTGAGGGAAAAGATGGAAAAAAAACGGAATGGAACAAAATGGGTATGGGTATTGTCCCAACAACCTTTCTTAATAGGTAGAAGTCAGCCATCTGTAGTATAATACTCCACAAAGTTATCCTGGCTCATATTAGGGTCTTAATTTTTCAAAGCACAGAGTGCTGGAATGACCACTGACATGAGAATGAATTGAGCAGTAATTCTGTGTGCATTCATCTCTGTAATGTAGAAGGAACAGCTTAGTAATGCGTCAGAAAAAGAATATATTTGAAAGGAATATTTATCAAACCAAATGTATTGAGTCAATTTGAAGTCCTCATTTCTTTCAGAAAATTCACTTTGATTTCAAATGTTATGTACCATATGTTGCTTACTCTATGGCAAACAACTCAAATAATCAATTTCTTTTTAGTAATATAAATGAGTATTACTGAGTTAAGCATGGCTATACAGCTCTGTTTAATATGACTACTATTATTTTCTCAGGCCTATAACCCCCTCTAAGACATTTGCTTAATACATCAAGGTGACATACACTTGAAGCGTTGCTTTCCCAATACACTTACATCTTTATTTAACCTTGTGTCTGTGATTAATGGAATGTGCTATTTCTGCTTTACTGTAATGGATGGCTACATTGGAGCAATATACAACTTGATAATGACATCTCATTCCCTAGAAGACATTATAACAAAAATACATAGATGAATCAGAGCTGACAAATGCATTTTTAACTCTGTTTTATCTCTTCTTTTTGAGATCTCCCTATAGCCTAAATGGCTTTCCCTGCAAAATCTCACCAGTAACACTTCTTGAAAGTTCACTTCTGACCACCCCAGGGATTACATTACCCTAAGAAGTGAGGAGAATATGTTGTTACATTCACAGACTGTACACCAAAGTGCAGATTCAAATGCGTAACTCCTTAATTTAGAATGTAATTGTACACTTCAAAGGACTAAGAAAAGTATGTCATATCCCATGGTTACTAAAATGTTAAAGCAGTTTTTCTCCTGAAATGAAAGAATTATTGAAATCTTTTTGCCTATATGTATCAAGCATTACAGAAAGATAACATGAATTCCCACTTTTGCAATTGTGGACTAATTCATATAGTTCCATGAAAATAGGGAGGACCAGGCTGACAAGACTGAAGATGAAGATGCATCTTGAATTCATTTATTAATTTATCTGTTGTGCTTATACTTAAACCAGCAAATTTTAGAAATTTTTATTTATGAATGTATGGATTTTTCATTGGCTTGAAAGAAGGTTGTCTAAATCAAACACAAAATGCTTAACTGATCCAAATTATACAACAGTGACATTCTTGTCATCCAATATCTAATGAATATGATAAAATGAGAGTAAGTTCAGGAAGGGATGGTTAAAAAGACAAGGAGTAACTTCTATGACTTCAATACCTTTTATTCAAGAAGATTTTAAATACTGTCTCATTCAGAAAAGAGATGTAAATGAAAAATAATCTCTGCTTTTTAAAAGGTGTGACAAAGATGACTAGGGAATTATAATTTTAGTTTTCTAATAGCAAAATGGGCTTCGCAGGAAATAATGAGCAGTAGGTTTAAAACAAACAAAAGTACTTTCCCAGTACTTTCCCACACAACCACAACACATAATTAAACTGGGAATCTGATTGTCCGAGGAATTGAAAAAAATAAAATTACAAATAAGTTCAGAAATAGGTTTGTCAAATTTCAATGCTTATATTATTCTAAAACACTCTGAATGATGAATCTTCAGTACTGATTATTGCTGACATTAATGCTATAGATAACATCAAAATATAGGATTACTACAAGATTTTTGAGGAATTTCTACACTCTTAACTGCTTTCTGAAGGTCACAGTTGCTTTTTGTACGTAACAGCTTTTTTTGGGTGAAGGTATCCCAGCAGTGTTTTTCTTTCAGAGGTGGAAGCAAGAAAATAAAAAAAATTGAAGGCTCAGTTTAGCTCTGGCTTGGCTGGTAATTGCCAAAAATTTGCTTGTCATGGTCATGAGATATATTGGATGTTCCCTAAAGGATTCTAGAAGCTGCTAATGATTGGAAATATTTTTTATGACATTTGAGGTTGTCTTGTGAAAGAGTTATAGCATAAAGTTGTCTTCCTTTAAAATGAAATTAATTTGATAGGTATGATCCCATTTTTCTCCTCTCCAGTCTAACATGCATTATATTTGATAATCCAATGGCTTCTGTATGAAAGAAATAGAAATTTCTGTAAGGAAGTTTCAGGTAAATGTATATATACTGTGGTCATTTTTGTTCTTGAGACAGCACGTGATAATGCTCTCTGGAGTGTGAAATTTTTTAATGGAGCCTGCCAGAATACAAACATGCTTGGATACTGCCACAAGTCGAAGTGCAAGTAGAGTTTTTGGATATTGCTGATGATTTTTAAAATTTCTTCGTGTCTAGTACAAATAGAACTAATGTACTCTAAGCTTCTATTTTATGACAACCTCAGGAATACATATTTCTTCTAGGGTTGTAGCACAAAAAATATGCCAGTTACTAATTAGGAATTAGCATAGTGCATATACAATTACAGTATCAACTATTGAGCAATTAGATGGTTTTAGCTTTACAAAACCTCACATTTTTAATAAAATGTAATACATTTTCCATAAGGTATGTTAAACTACACCATTCTGTGGTGTTTTATGAATTAGTCATTGATACAAAACAAAGATATAACTAAAAAATATCACTAAAAGCAAACAGCCTTTACATGGGCAAAATCTGCCTAAACTTTTTTTTTGTGTTGACAGATAAATCTCTCACTGGAAGGACAGAGTTAAGATTTTTTTAATATTGCTTTAGATTAGCTGAAAACTATCTCTGGTCAACAGTGATTTAGAGGCATATCCACATGATGTCTGCAGGACATCTTGGGGATATTTTTTTTTTTTTAAGCTGGTTCTGAATCTTCTGATATATCTGTAGAAGGCACAAATGCTCTCAAGTCTTCTGCTGCCTGTTCCTTTTTTTGCCTCTGCTGGAGATTAGGAATCCTTATTCACTGGGCTTTTGAAAAAAAAAAAATTTTTTTTGAGTAGTCATTTGTTTACCTATTCTCACTGTTATGATGATTCCAAGAACTTTTTTGTTTTATCTGCTTAACAGAAGTCTTCCCACTGCATTTAAGTGTAGCACAATGATTCTTGAGAACCTTTTAAGTATAAATACCTGAGATTAACCTATTTGTTCTTCCTAGAGAAATATTCTGCTTTCTTCTTTTCTTTTAAATAATTAACTTACTATTCAGACAAAGTTTAATGCCTTACTTCCCTGACTTTCTAATTAAAGAAAGGCCCAACACTACACAGAAGCTTTTCAGTTCTACTTCATGAATAAATGAACATTCCCTACTCTTTCAGATTATCCCAAGCTTTGCAACACTTTGGTGTAATGATTTCAGTGAATATACTGTCACTACTGATGGCATAGATGATTACAAAGTTTTCTCTTCAAGGTACATAAAAGGCAGTTTTGGTTCATGATCTGTCAGCAGCTTGTATTTAAGGTCCCTTCCTGTATGTTTCCTTCATGCATGACTGACTTTGAAGTATTTTTTCTGTATGTTATTAAAAAGCAAATGTTGCTGCCATTTATTCTTTTTTTTTCAGAGTACATAAATCAGATACTATGTGAGTGAGAGAGGCTGTGTTTGTAAGTTAAAAGCCTTCATGCAGTGTAAAAGAATGACAATGTCACTCCTCCTAGCTCAAAAGACTAGTAAAGGACAATAGTTTTCAAAAATGCTGCAGCTGTTTTCAAATATAAAAAACACGCCGACATTTATAAGGCGAAAGAACATTCATATCATTCCAGTGAGAAATATAACTTCAAATGGCATCTTTGCATTATATACAGCACATCTAACCAGAGCATAAACCTTGCAATGATTTTTTTTTTAGTTAAAAGGATACAGCTAAATATGGATATATTTAAGACTGAATACATTTTAGATAAGTGAAGGAAGTAGTAAACTGTATAGCAAGAGTAATGCTAAGCTTCTGTTAGCAATATCTATTTGCTCTAGCTCCCTGGAATTCCCTTGCTACGAAAAGTAAGTTGATTACTGCACCTGCCTGCCAAATGTCCCATCCCATTCAGTACTGGAGCCTATATAAGTAAAGCTAGGTGCTCACAAAATGAGGACTGGCCTAATTCTTAGCCCGAAGCTAAATACATCATGCTATAGGCATCATCATGCTGCCTTGCCTGAGAGAGAAGAAATTAGACCAAATACAAACTAAAGTGCAAATTCAGGACAGCATAAAGCAAAATGATCAGGAAATACTAACTCCTGACTGTGGCAGTACAGTTCTGCTGTAGTTGTATTAATATAAGAAGGATTATCTAAGAATATGAGTGACACTAAGGAGCATATTTATTAGATAACTGATGTAGCTGGAAAATACAAAATGCTCTAAGACACATACCTTTTTCTGACTTGGTTACCGAGAAATTCAAGCAATACACAGAATCTGAGTAGAACTCAAGCTTTCAACTTCAATCCCAAGTTGATGCCTTTTTATTGAGATCTATTATAATACAGACATAGCTGGAAAGCTCTAATATGACAACGCACTTTATAGCTATCCCCTGGAGAAACATGGGGTCACTGTTTTCTGTGATTCACCCTGATTCCATGAGAGCTAAGTATTTACATAGGTAACACTCTATGACTAGTTAGTTCTTTTCAGTATTCTTCAGGTGAACTGTTTACCAAGAAAAGTGCCCACACTTTTCCTTATCAACATTTGAAGTGAGTTTTAGGATAGGACTGTTTGTGCAAACTGTCAAGTAGATATGAAGTTTACTTTTTTAGAGATGAAACTTAAAAACTTCTGTTTGTTCCAGTTCTGCTAGAGGAGGATGAGATGTAAAGAGAGGGGTTGATTTTGTTGTTTCTTCCTCAGATGCAGGAATACCCAAGGTGCATGATTCAGGTATTTTTATTTGCCTTCCTAGTCCATGGCGAGCCTATTTTCTCCTTGCCATTCAGACCATCCCATTCTAACATCAGTCTGTGATGCTGCTGGGCCAGCCAATACTGGGTTTGATTTTGCTTGCTGACCTGTTTTCTTCTACTGTATGCAGCTGCTGAGGGAAAGCAGACAAATCTGATTTTCCTTTCATCTGCTCCCAGGATTGTGTGGTAGCCTTACAGAAATATATTCAAGTTCAGCTATTGTCTCACCCTTACATCACATTGCATGGGTGAGACAGTCACACTTTGGACACACACACTCCTTCAGCATCTGTTGGCTATTCTGTTTTCTCAGTAGCAAATGTTGCAGTTATGGTGGGTGACTTGTTTTTTGTAGGGTCAGGCAAAGCTCCATCTCATTTTGACCTTTGATGAAATGAATCGTGTCATATGTTTCACACGTGCCCTTTTGAGATATGTTATGGCAATCTATCTGACAGACACATGGAGGAAAGGACAAGACAAAATAATAACTGATGTTATCAGCAGCTGCAGGAATGGAAGATCACAGTTTTTTGAGTTTTTCCAGCTAAAGGTGATTTTTCTGAGATAGTAGAGTAAACATATATTGATTCTATAATACACAAAACCTTTTTCTTTCTGGAGTGAGTTAAGCCACCAAACAAACAAAGAAAAAATTATAATCTACAATCCACGCTATCTTCTTTTTTTCTACCTCCTTTCTCTATCTGCTGCAACTAAAACTTTCAGTGGTTCTGTTTCTGGAAAATTCATCTGACTTGAATAAAACAGCATAAAAGCTTCTCAGCAATTATTTACGAAAATACTGCTGAGTACAGCCTTTATGGAAACAACACTTCTGAAGTTCATGTTTTGTAGAAGCAATAAAAAACATAAGCATAACCTAAGCATAACATTTTCAATTTGTAATAAAAATGATCATAGATCAGCAAACAATCTGACTCCTTCTGAGCTGTTCTTGATGAAAGTTTGCCAATAATTTATCCAACAGTGAAACAAATGTCTTTACCAACAAAAAGGTACCAAATTCAGTATAAATCTGTTATTAATGCAAGTTGAGCTTGGCTGAGCCTTTGGAAATACTTTTTTTTTTTTTTTTCAGAAATACACACAAAGATTTGAATATGTGGATTAACCTTAACAAGGAGGCTGCCGGGTGTCTACTCAAATAAATGTTTTTATCGGCCTGATTCACAAGATACTCTGTGTGTTTCAGAGAAAGTGCACATATTTTTCCAATAAGCACATATTCAGAAATAAGCACATATTCAGAAATATGTGCTTACATATTTCTGAATTTAAAACTATTATTTATATATTAGCTCTATACAAAGTGGTTCCAACACTTTGAGGTAGGTCTTGGGTCTGAGTACATCCAGTCACATCCATGCCCTGAAGTAGGGTGAAACTTGCTGTGAGCTGGACTGTCCATAGCTGTGCAACAGACTTTTCCTTCTTGCTCCCATTTCTCATTTTCTGGGTAATGCAACTGGACACAGGGTGGACAAAGAAACACATATCCATTCTGTCTGGAGTTAGCCTTTGTATTTTTCCTTCATTTTACAGAATATAAAACTCTTTGGTCCAGTAATCCAAGTGGAGAGACTGAATTTTCCTTTAAAGAAGAAACTGAGGGAGATGAAAGGACACAGTTTAAGAGCTGCAATCATTACATGTATCACTGGAAGATCTCTTATGCTTTCAGCGGTATGTGGCAAAAGCTTTCCTCACTAGTTTTAAAATTTGTCGTCTTGTTTAATAAGCAATGACATGGAAGACCCTGTACAGCCAGGATCTTCAGGAGATGACTACCTAGTTTGGAAATGGAACACAATGTAAATGGATTAACTTTCCATTTCCAGACTTCAGAGTTAGGTTATTTTTTTACAGAGTCTTAAAAACAAAGACTGTGTCTTAAGCAACTAAATAATTTAAGTTTTGGAACAGAACTAGTGTCCAAAGCATAAATGAAACAGTTGGACTAACAAATAATGAAAATCTATTTATTATGAGCACTCTATGCTGATAAAACAGAACTTTAAAATTGTTTCCTGAAATGTTGTGGTAATAATATCTGGTAAGAGCATTTTTCATATATTGTCAAGGGTCTCGGTGTTCCAACTCCTAATCTCAAACTGAACACAGTATTTAATCTGAAAAGGGTATTATACCACATTTTTTTGCCAGAAACAGGTAATTTATTTGACTATTGTCAGAAAGGAAGCCAAAGGAAAAGCCAAAGAAAAACTCAGTTCTGACTCTATTACCTGTTTTTACTGATTAAGACATACCTCTGTGCAAACATTAAGTTTTCTTTGATGATAAGTCAGAGGTGCAAAGAATGTCGATCCAAGATTTTGCCTCCTCGCAGGCTATATTTAGACCCAACAAATTTATTATTTGTAACTGCTTGAAATACTCGTATGACATTATTTTATAGGTTCCAAATGGTAATGTGTGTATACCCAAGCTAAGAAAAAGAGGCATTTTTGAAAATGACCTGTTTCACATAAAATATGTACCCTAATATACATAGAAACAGAAGTAGAAATAATATAAAAAAAGAAGATTGGATTAGTACTGTTTTCTGCATACTCATAATTAGACACAAGAAATATAAAAACAGTCTCTGCACAGTTTTCATTTTATCAGGAGAAAATGAAACATTTACAGTGTTCAAATAGGTAGTGCAGTGATTTTTTTCTTTTACAAATCATATAGATTAACTGGCAGCTGAAATGGATTTTTAACCAATTTCAAGCAGCAGTATACAGAAAAAAACTGTTCAGTTGTGGAATGAACACTGAGAAAGAGACAGAGATACACACCTCTTTTAGCCTGGGGTACAATAGATTTTAACCAAACCAGAAGAATAGAACCTGTCAATATGTGAAAGAACCGACCACAGCTCTGTGTCTTTCAAAGCAGGAAATATCATGTGGCGTGTGGGAGAGGAATAAGCCCATCTAAAACCTGAGAAATGTGAAAGAAGGAAAGAGCACGTGTGCAAGAGAGACGTAAGTCAGGCGAAGTGTTTGTGAGCTTTGAATTTTCAAAAGGATACACTTGTGTACCCCAGATGTTTTGGAGAATTTTCTAAAGAAGCACCATTATTTTCAACTGATTCTTCTAAAAAGACATATGTTTATTGAAAAAAAAAATGTCCCCCGGATTTTTATTTGAGAACCGTGACTTCTCATGAAACCATGTGTGAGAGCAATAAAATGTTTAAATTCCAACATTATCAACTCTACTTCAAGACCAAAAGATTTTAATTTCAAGTAATTTTGTGACACAGATTTAAAATAGCTAATGGCAAGTATTTGATATTCTGTGTGAAAAAGGCACAGCATCGCATCATTAGTATTTTTACAATTTGTGAGATATTAACAATTCCACTAATACTCTTAATGTCTTTTCAGTGGATGAAACTTATGGGAAGCCATCATATTCCTTATGCAAATAGTAAAAATGCTTCTTTCCCACTAATAACAGGAATCTCCCTAAGAGAACTTGATAGATTTTTATGAGTTATGTATTTCTGACATAGTATTTAACCTGTTAGACTTAAAAAAAAATATTTTTTATGTGTTTATAGGCATATAGGAGATGATGAGTAGCTCATTAATTAGTGCTAAGTTTTGTTAGATCTACCATGACTGGTGATTCTTTTCCTGTCCATGGAAAGCAGAGTTTTAAAAAACAAGACTTAAAGTGATTTTCTTTGTGTTTGCTTTGGTTTGGTTTGGGTTTTTTTGTGAAACAACACCTGGAGTATATTAACAGTTCCTCACTTTTCAATCTTTTTCTCACTAAACTTGTGTATAATATTATTTTTCAACCACTATTTTAGTACAAGAAAAGATAGCTGTGACAAAATAATCTTAGTCTGGTATCTGTAGAGGCTTTGTTTATTAATGAAGGCATTCCTTTCTTCAGGTACCTTTACGGAATTGGAGAGCTAGTATGACAACTTTTCACAAGAGAACTCTAAATCCCTTTGCAGAAATTTTAGTCTAGACACCTCCAAAATGCCAAAAGAGCTTTAAATCATCAACAATCAATACAAAGGATAACGTGGAATATGAAACTTTTAGTACAGAGGAAATTACATTACTTCTCTGTCCTCCATAGTAAAATGTTAATTTTAAAGATTTTCTATGCTTTCTCCACAAACATAACTATCATGAATAGTAATAACAGTAATGATGATCTTTGATTAGTTAAACTAAGAAATAAGGAAGCATAGCTCATAAAAATAGAACTTAAACTTTTAAACGGGTGATTTATTCTGCACAGAGCAATTACTCCTGTTGTCAGCAGGATGAAAATTTACTACCCCAGGAAGTCATAAAGAGTCTGATGCATTCTTACACAACACAGTGTGAGCTGCATCTGAATGAGGCTGTCCTTTCCAGCAGTCTCCCCCTCCCCCTTATTACATTGTACCAGTGCTCACATCTGTGGCATATTATCTGAGCCTTTTGCACAATGCAGAGCCAGACAAAGTTGCACACTAGCACTATTTATGGTTATTTCAAGGCTGGAAGTATATTCTACCTATTTTAATCAAGAGGTCCTTTCCCTGTTTTAGAGAATACGTATAGAGGTGCTGTTGGCAGGACAGCTTTTCTCCAATACCCAAATAGCCAGTGGAGCAGATAAATATTTTGTTATGTTTATTAGGAAGAATGTGACAAAGCTATGAAAGGAAGCTCACTTGCCACCCAGAATCATGACTACTCTTTCTGTGAAGGTGAAATAGGCCAAAATGCACCATCAGTCAGAAGGGGAAGGACAACCTTATGCAGCAGCAAACCCAGGAATAGTAAGAATCATGCTGCTGAAAATCTTAATGCAATGGCTGAAATACTTGATGACAAGGGATACTCCAGGAGAAAATTTTGCATGTGCAGCTAAGGTGTGCTAAGGGCTTGCAATCTTGACATAGAATTCTATCCTGATGGTGGAGTGAGAATAAAAGTTAACTAACCACCTGATATAAAAACATGATGACAGCTACTGGATGTTGATCCTCTTGATACTGCTTGGGGATATGGCTTAGTGGTGGACTTAGTAGAGTAAGCTTAATGGTTGGACTCAATTATCTTAAAGGTCATTTCCAACCTAGCTAATTCTATGATCCTATAACTATATGATTGATATAACATCCTAATGTTGAGGATTTGGTGTAATCTATGACTGCAACTCTTCAACAACACTACTACTTGGCTGTTTTTCAGGCTACCCAAGATGCTGGTTTTGGTTCCACAAAACAGCTGGGGTCATATAAGCCTACTGGTAGCCATTTTAGACCAGAGTTCAGAATTAGCTTTATTAGTTATGGTTGGCACATCAGCTGATGTGTATTTATTGACAGAGATTTTAGGGTGTGTTTTTAAAATTTTTAGTTTGTAAATTTTGTACATGTGTGGACCAGCACTTGAAGGAAATGAAAAAACCCCCAAATTGTTCCTATTCGTAGTCCAGTATCCATTCTGTATTACCTTTCTGTAAGTGCAGTAAGTGTAAATTGACAGAAACAAAAGCTTAAATTGAATTTAGAAATATTCACACAGATAAGTGATTCTGTGAACATAAAGAACAAACATCTATTTCCTTTCTTTTTGTGTTGGATGAATGCTACATATTGAAGATGTTTAGGATTCCTTCTTGTTCTGACAGACTGATTGATCTCTTTGTATCACCTATACAGAGAAATTTCAGGTTCCAAGAGACCAAATCAGAGTATTCTGGTATGATGCTTCATCAAAAGGAATTATAGATTAAGCAAACAGTAACTCAGTCCTTCTCTTCTGGGCCTTTTACTTTAGAAACGTCTGTTTATTCAATAAAAGCTTGTCTTCTGCCCATAGATTGCTCACCGTTTCTTGTAAACATTGTTTATTTTGGTTTTTAATCAATAAAAACATAAGTCAACCACATGTTCACTAAAAATAGCAAGAAAAATTGGAAAGAAAATTTAAAGATAATCCCTTTCAAATCAGTAATGCTATACAAGATAATTCAGAATATAGTAGTATTTGAAGGTAAAATCTTCTTGTTTAATCAAAGTTTCATGACTATTTCTAAAGGTGGATCCTGAAGATACCCTACATTCTAACAACCACATAGCTTACTAAATCTCTCATCCTGATTGTCTTTTGAATTAATTTCAGGAGAAGTGCCTTCTGCTAGAATCTGAACAATCAGATTGGCCAAGTTTGCCTTGTACAAAGCTAACTAGATGCAGGCTCTGCCTCAGCAGAGACATTTCTACTTAATGTACATGAAGAAAAAACAAGAAAACCCATCTTCCTAGATACCTGAGGGCTCTTCCGCTTCCCTTAATAGAGACAGTATTCATTCACACATGAATACAGTTGCTTCCTTTCTCTGTCCTGTATGCTTCTGTTTCTGAAACATCTTGAATGTTATGATATTTATACCTTTTTATTTATTTATTTATTTAAATCAGTGATATATGGTATACTCACGGTGTACCACATAGTCAATGTCCTTTTTCTGAGTACATATAAGTTTTACATTATTCATCCTAAATGCTGTGGATAATAGTGACCTAAACACATCTTTGTCACTCTACTTGGATGAATTATAGCCTTCTCTTTTATTATACTCATCCACCTCCATGAAGTAAAAAGTATTATATGACCTTGGTGTAGAGCTTTTCTCTTTTTCAATCCTATCTCAGTTCGACCTAAAAAAACCCCAAACTTTAGACTTTTCGATGTGCTTCTCCAGCCTCGTAATCACTTGTAGTCACTATTCAGTTTGGAATGGTGTACATATGGCTTTGTATTCTGGTGTATCGGAGGCTATCAAACGTTAATTGCACTACTTTAGCATTGCAAATTAAAATAGGTCATGAATAACATCAAAACAAACTTGCCACTTTTTTGCAAACTAATAATTTTGTGATTATTTTTGTACTGTTCTTTCAGATCACCGCACACAAAATTTTCCTGGTGCTGCCAAGCTAGTACTTTGTAATCTCAAATTGTTTCCCATGTTATCAGATTGATTTTGGAATGTCTTCAATTTACTGCACTAAGATAATATCATGACCATCACTTGTTATCACCTTGTATTCAGGTTTTATCTCAGCTTTCCAAAATATTAAATCAAAGTTTTGAAATTTAGCACTCACTGAAGGCAGTACAACCTGAATCATATATGATTTAGAATAAACTGTTAAGTTCTTAGTTAAATATGATTACAGATGATGCATCAGACTTGTAGCCCCTAACCAATAAAATCTCCTTGCTGAACAAAACACGTTACAAAACAGTGACCGAATCTTAAAAAAAAAAAAAAAGAAGCTCATATTTGGGCACTTACATTATCTTGGGTTTTCCCAGGTTTGCATACCTGAGAATTATAGCAAAAAACCTGCACAGTCTTGCTACAGAGTAAAGAAATGTTATTTTTGTATAGTAACTTAAAGAGGCCTCACTAGCTGTGAGAAGTTATATACACTGTATCTAGGCTATGCTGATTTCAAAAGAAGTATTAGTTTGCATTTATACCCATAGATCAGGGTTAGCATCAAGAATATATTATCTAAGTCAGAGAAGGAACATGAATATGAGAAATATTACACAGTGAGATCAACCTGTGAATGCTTACAGTCTTGTGCAGCTGAATGTAAAGAAATTAATGAGAGATGCGTAAAGGCATTAAAGACATTGTGATAACTGTCTTTCCATTTCTTTGTTAGCAGCAATTCTTTATACAGTTCATTGGACAACCATTTTATATCTATTTAACCCGTCCAAGTTGTTATTTTATATTCCTGCAGCATTCATCCTTGTATAGCACCACAGATTATCACTAAAATACTTGTATTTTTATTAGACTTTGGTCACAAATAGATTTACTTTGTTTTGTTTCAAGTTTGTGATGCAAATGATTTCTTAACAAAAGTTATCCACTCTAGAGAATTCACTGAATCACAGAATGTTAGAGTTTGGAAGTGACTTCCGGACACCATCTAGTCCAACCTCCCTGCCAAAGCAGGTTGCACAGGAATGCATCTAGGCAGGTTTTGAATATCTCCAGAGAAGGAGATGGCACAAACTCTCTGGGCAGCCTGTTCCTGTGCTCCATCACACTCACATTAAAGTTTTCCCCACTGTCACGTGGAACTTCAGGTGTTCCTGTTTGTGTCCATTGTCACCTGTACTATCACTGTGCACCACTGAAACTAGTCTGGCCCCATCCTCTTGATGCCTGCCCTTTAGACATTTATAAACATTGATAAGAACCTCTCTCGATCTTTTCTTCTCCAAGATAAACAGCCACAGGTCTCTCAGCCTTTTCTCATCAGAGAGATGCTCTTGTCCTCCAATTTATTTCCTCCTACCTTACAAGACTCTCAGGAGCTCTTGGTTGCAAATGGCAGTAGTATTTCCTACTGCATTGTTTTTTTTCTGAAAGTGAGATGCAGAGAAAAGAAACTCAGTGACAAGTGGTGTCCCTCGAGGGTCCATACTGGGACCAGTGTTGTTTAACATTGTTATCCATGACATAGACAGCGGGACTGAGTGCATGATCATCAAATTTGCAGATGACACCAAGCTGATTGGTGCTGTCAATACACCAGAGGGATGGGATGTCATCCAGAAGGACCTAGACAAGCTGGAGAGGTGCATGGCTCGCAGAAAGTCACATTACAACCGAACAGAGAAATTAAACTCTTATCTTTTTATATTATTGGAGACTAATGCCAAAAGATATACATGCATGTAAGCTACATAAATATACACACATGTACATGTATATAATATATGTATATAATATATATATAATGATCTTGTACAATTATATTCTTTACTGTGAGATAATTTTCAGACGAGGTAAAGTATTTATTTTATACACTCAAAACTACATCTATGCAAATGAGGAAAATATGACTGAATAACTTGTTCTTATAAGCTTCACACTTACCTGATGTCTTACCGTTTATGAAACATTTAAAGTAACAAAAGGTATATTCATTTTTTATCCTTCCATTATATTATCATTTTCATAGATATGAGGAATGCCCATTTCATAAGTTCATTTGCAAAGCACCACAAATTATTTTCATTACAGGAAGTCATATTTTCTTCCTATAATTTTTCTACTTTCATGACTATTATCTAAAACAAGTTTTATAAAAATCTGGTTGCAGACACCCAGTAAAATTATACACAAATTGCCACCCTATCAAAAATTCCCGAGTAGCTCAAGGAAATATCATGTATGAAAGCCAGCACTCCTAAACAAACACATAGATAACAGCCCTGAAAATCTGCAAAAAGATGTATTAACAGATTATTCTACTTGCAAAGCTTTACAGCTCTGCAAATCATATCACAATGGAGTGCTGAATAATTTCACAACAGTATTGAATGCCATTACAGAGCCTTCATTACTGGATTATTGGCCCATTAAAGCCATCAACACATCGTTCTTGAATAATCACCATAATGATGAGCCACTGCCCTGAAACATAATGATGTGTATATGCCCTGCAGTGATAATAAAATCACAAATTAATGTATACTAATATAACAAAGTACTAAGTAGAGTTGACAACAATCAGTAAAAAGACTGGCATGCCTGTTTAGTATTCCCTAAAGCAATGAGAACAGTAGGTGAAGAATTTGTTTTAAATACACAGTATCTAAATGAAGATATGAAGAAGGGAAAACTCTTCTACCATCTCTAATGTCCAGCCATGGAGGTACAACAAAGTGGTGCCTGTATGTTTGTATAATGAACTGGTTTATTCCATGCTTTCCGGACTTTTCCCTTTTATTAATATATATAACTAGGAAGCTCACACAGTTGTTTCACCAAAAAATCTGGAAAAAAAAGCTCTTTATTTCCCAAAAGAACAGATACTGTAGAGCCACTAGAACTGCACATTTTTATATGTCTTCCAAAACACCATTTACTTTAAGCTGAAAAGACTGCCTTGTATGAGAGTAGCTCATATACAGTTCTTCTAATTTCTTCTGAAAGTGTTAATAGGGATGCCAAGTAGTTGGACTTAAGAAAGATTTTGTGATATGTCTTGAGATCATTATCTTGTTTCATACAGGTCACTGACCCACTGGTGGCTAGTAATACGCTACCGATAGAGAAACTTCAAATTGCTACTCTACCAAGTTCTCATTCTTTTTTTTAAATCTCCTCTTTTCAGATAAATTTGGATTCTACCCTGGAAGACAGGCTTTAGTCGAAATGTAAGATACTGAGCTCAGTTTAGGGGCAATTTGGTGTAATATAATGACCTATGGGAAAAGATCCAAGTACATAATCAGATTGTTCCTGGAGCCCCTCAGGTCTGTTAGCCTATGAACTTTAGCTGAACCATTCATGATTTTTGAATTTGCACTGTTGTACACTGTGATAAGCTGCTTCTTAAAGAAGAGTTCTCCTGGAAGTTCTGAAGCAGAAAAGATAACCCAAAAGAACTTTTTATTACTCCAGTAGTATTGATAGAAGTGTAATCGTTGACTACAGTGCTTGCCTCTATAACAAAGTGGAATCCATTCACCTATTATCCTTGAACATATTGCATTTTCACTGTTATTTTCTTTCATTTAAATCCCTTTAAAATGAGGGAGACAGGGTAGATCAGGATGGGTATCACTTCTAGATGATTTTTCTAAAAGAAATTTCCTAAGCCTGGCATAGCAGGTAAGTTCTCCTGATGATAATTCAGACTTCCATGTGTGTGTATGCTTTCTAGTTTTCTGTGTGTAGTATATTTTAGGACACGGGAAAGCAGAATTATTTTGCAGTTTGGAGGGTGCTGGTACTTTGACTATATGGAGGCTAAAGGGCCTTCAGGACATTGAAATACACAGACATGGCTCCCTGACTAAGTCTCTTCACTCAGTGGAGAGTTTCCTAGTTGTGCGTACAGAATTCTCTGAAACAGAATGAAGGCACTAAATAATGTGTATTTCGTTTGAGAAAAATTTACACTTGGCTACAGTCTACTTGCTCTCTTTTGTTTTTGAGGAAGAGAGGTAAAATGGAAAAAGGATCTATATAGGGCAGGTAAGTGTAAGATGTTGGAGCTGTGACTGCACTCAAAAACTGTTGGTCTGCAAGAACAGTGAGTACAACGAACAAGGCTTCAAAACTAGTAATTAAGAAAAGTTTTCATGGTTGAAAACTTGGAGTCAAGCAATTCTAGTTTCTTATTACTGTGAAACCTTTGCCAATGAACTTTTTGACAATATATTTTATTTCATCTGGTCAGAGGATGTGGATGCTGACTACAGCATATGAGTTAGAGATGTAACAGATGGAGAAGGTACACTAAAACTTTGCATATATAAGGCAGTAACACTCCATCTGGGACTTACTCTGTGCTTCATCAAACACCTCGTCACGCTACAGCAGGCATCTCAGCTTTTCTGCTTCACAGAGAGACTATCCCAAACTACTAAAGACATAGACAAAACTTCTCTTACTTGAATGCATTTAATCCCCATATGGATAGTTAAATATTCTTACCTTTACATTTTCAAGGCATACTAAGGAAAATATTGATGTTTCAACTTAAGCAGATACATTCATATTAAGGATCTTAAAATGTTTTATGAAAAAGAAACAAACCCCCCCCAACTTATTGATTCTAAAACTAGCTTTAAAAAAAAAAACAACATAGGTACATATAATTATGAGAAACGCAGTTATTAAAATAGTTAAACATTACAGGATTACCTGTCTGTGAATCCCTTTTGGCTGAAAAATATAAGTAGTAGTAGTGAAAAATACATTTCTCAAATGTTTTGAAACTGCTGGTTTTGCTGTTGTCAGCTTTTTATTATTTTCATTCTTCTTATTATTTTTTTTAATTAGTGTGAATAATTAGTTAGTCGTAATTCTCAGACCATTTAAGAGGCACAATTTATAATTTTTTGCAAAATATACTTTTAACAGTTTACAGTTACTGCTGCGGTATGTATGTCCACTACCAGCAGATGGCTGGTAAAAATAATGTATTAATTAAATCAGCTCTTAAATACAGCAGCCTCATGGAATGAAACTTCTATAGAAAGAATATGGAACAATAAGTATTTCCTCTCTATTAATTCAATCCATTTCATTATTTACTTATTGCCAAAATTTACTATAAAATCTAAACAAAAAATAATACTTGTCCATGTATAGTAGCCATAGCACAAGACTTATTGGACATATTTGTGCAGGTAGTATGAAAATAAATCCAAGATACATTTAATTAAAATAATATTGTTCAGACTGCAACACAGAAAATTACATTATATCTAGCTGAATTCCAAGACAATATTAGGTCATTTAAATCCTAACCTGCATTCCAAATACACACTGTTTTCTGCCTCATCAATCACAGTAAGGGAGGAATGTTGGAGACTAGACAAAAGCACTTTCAGTGCTCATCTCAACAAATGACTGAATCTAACAAAAGCTATTGCTGTCAGCATTGTGTGGTAGCTGGTGTGGGATGGGAAAGAAACAAGTCCAGGTACTATCTTTATGGAGAGTACTTGTGGGAGCCCACTTCCCCAGCCCTCTCACACAAGCTTTGGCTTATGCTTTTTCATTGCAAATCATCTGACTTCCATCCTATGGAGTCTGCAATACCTGAGGTGGATATGAAGGAATTGTGCACACGTTGACAGCACTGCAACTTGTCCAGAAAGGATTTTAGCTTGCACCTGTTAGACTTTGGTTGTCCCACACTTATCTCTCTTCCTTTGCACAAATAGAGTCATCCAGTGGAATAATTGCATCTAATGGATATTTTAGGGAACATGGTGTGAAAGAACTCACTTGCCATGTATATGGTGCCATGGGTATGGTGCCTTCAGCTACTGACATATTGGAAACTTATCTGGCAGGATGGTTGTGCTCCAAGTGTGTAGTACAACTCAAAGTGAGATACAGAGATAAGAAGTTTAACACATGAATATATTTAATGAAAAATGATAGTTTTTCTTTTTAATGTTAACTAGCATTGTTTGGAAACAAATCTACCTTCCTTTATGAGACATGTTCCTGAGGAACTCCTGCTTTCATTTAGGAAACTCCTGCTTTCATTTAGGCTTGTTTTCACCCAGCAGCCTTCACTGCTTTCCTGGGCAGTAGCAAATCCTCAGTCTTTCTGTCAACCTGGAGAGGTAATTTTGAATTTATTCACTGCTCAGCATTCTCCAAGCTCAGATGTTCTTCAGACGCACGTCTGCCTATTTTAGACTGTTTTTTTTTTCTACAATTTGAGAGTTAACTGCACTATTCATTGATTTAGACTACATTATGGGATAGTGTTAGAAATATTTGCTTCAATTCTTCTCCTAACATGGGGAGACTACAAGAGATCCCCAGAAATTTTTTGAAAATATTTTGTGCCATTATTTACAGAATATCAGCTCTTGTCTTCCCCTCTAATAAAAAAGTAATGTGATAATGCTGGTGAAAGTAGTGTGAAGTGCTGATACTGTAGACATCAGACTTTTACCATACTCTAAGTCTACTAAGCTTTTTACTTTGTGCAAGAGCAGGTTTTAAGAATTCCACTAGAATCACTAGGGAATGATCTTTAACATTTTATATCTATTTTTTTCTTGTATTTATGCAAATGTATTAATATATTAAGTCTTAAGACTTATATTTCACATCAACCCATTCTCATGCAGTAGAATATTGCACCATGTGCATTAATTAAGAAGTTCTCTCCCTCCTTTCTTCCCCCTTTCCTTCCTCCAGATGGCTTAAAAGTGTATTTGATGCCTGTTTATTGGACTTCAAAACTACATACAAATTTTTCTTCTTTTCTGGTTTGGAGGTCATCTGATTTAAATTTTTCTAATCCTTTGCTATCACAAACAATCCCAAGCCCTCTCTTCTGCACACTATGGCACAGATGATGTATAATCTTCAGTAATACTTCTCTACTCTTCACATTTCTGTTTAGTGTTTAAAAGGTCTAAGAGATTTCACCAGTTTCCTCAAGGAAAGCTAATTTCAGTCTTACCTGCTCCTCTGAGGACTATCATCTATTGGCTGGATTTCATATACCACCAAGGAAATACAGAAACTATCTGTTCCAATAATCAGAAGGCACCATGACTACCAGTTGCTTTATTTGCAATACAGATTTATATGTCTTTATCCTTTTAAAGCAGAGCTCGTTTTTGCCCTGCTATTCAACTTGGTTTTTTTTCAGTTCTTCAGTCTGTTATTCTTTTGACTACTGTTGCTGATCAGCTGTGGTCTATCATTTAGTTTTGCCTTTGACAAAAAAAAAGCATGGTTCATTATTAAGATCAGTGCTTCTCTAGGGTTTTTCTCCTCCCTGTAATACACCTCAAAGTTTCCTTGTTCTTCCAGTTACTTTTTCCTTTTATCTGCCATTTGACTTTGAGAGGCTTATTAGATAGTTTATTGTGTGGAATATGTTGTATGTTTCTTTTTAACCTCTTGCCATAACTCTAATTATAATTCATTAGGTACATTTATATTTAGAAAGAAAACATTTAAATAGGGTGATGACACTCATTGGCACTTGGATACTTTCAAATTTTGTTAGAAGAAAGAAACTTTAATCACTCCTCATCTCTTGCATTAATTCCCTCACTCTTTACTTAGTACAATTCCCATACGTTTTCCTTTCAACCTTTCAAATAGTTTGGAATTTTTAAATATATTTAAAATACTTCATGCCAAGTCTAATTCCTTTTCATTGTCCCTTTCATGCACAATTTTTCAGGCAGAATCTTTGAGCAATCCTGGAAATTTGCAAAATCCTAAATTTACCTATTTGAGTTCAGAACTCATTGCTGCCTGCTTAATATTGTTTAGTTTTCTGTCTGGAACACTGCTTCTTTCTCTCATCACTATTAATTCTTTGCTCTACATTGGGCTGATGATTTTGGGAAACTAAGGAAAGCTGCAGATAGCAGTGGAAAGTGTGATACGACAATTAAGAAGGACAAGCTGCTATCAGTGGATATTTGATTATAAGGATTATAGTTAATGAGCAGAGAAAAAATGTCGGGAACATAATGAAATCAGAAGAGTTATAAACCCCAGCTTGTTAGCATTTAATAACGGAGATTATAATAATGGAGATTATAACCCTCGCCTGTCCAGTGTGACTCTTTCCACTAATGTAATTGATAGGTTACATCAGGTTAATGTTGTTAGATCCAGTACCAGCTAATATTTGCCAAACTGTTAAAAACCCCCAAAGTAAATCAGTAAAACAGTAGAAACTAGTATCAATAGTTGTGTTTTTTTGTTTGATGGTTTTTTTTTATGCTTTTGGTAATGGTTATATAATGCATGTAAAACTAAGGAGACGTTATTTTTGTTGTTATGTAAAGATTGCTTTGGATAATTTCAGTGGAAACACTCGTATATTTAGATTTCATCTTTATCATCACTGTCTTGACATAGTGAAGAATTTTGTTTGAATGTGTGGGCGTTTCTGACTTTCAGTAGTTCTTGAATCCTGTAAATCTCCTCACCCCATATACTACTGCACCCTTATATGTACTAAAATTACAATTACAAAGGTATGAGAAAAAGACTCCATAGTACCATTTGTGATAAAATCTTTAGCAAATATTCATTTGACTACAGAACTCCCCTTGGACACAATACCAATTCCTTCTTCAATGTCCTCAAGACCCATATATACAAGTTAGCCTCCATGGAGGCTAAGATTCCTTAAATAAGTATTTATGCTTGCAGACCTACAAGAGGAGGTAATAATGAGTTTATTTAGAAAATGTGGGAGAAACTATAAAGAGATTATCAGGTTAAGATTATTCAACTCTCATCATTTCAACAAGAGTATGTAAAACATCTAATACAGAATCTAGAATTTTAAGGGCTGGAAGGGACCTCGAAAGATCATCTAGTCCAAAACCCTGCCAGAGCAGGATCACCTACAGTAGGTCACCCAGGAACGCATCCAGGTGGGTCTTGAACATCTCCAGAGAGGAAGACTCCACAACCCCCCTGGGCAGCCTGTTGCAGTATTCCGTCACCCTCACTGTGAAAAAATTTCTCCTTATGTTTCTGTGAAATATATCTCACTGAAAAAAAACCCAAACAAATAAACCAACTTTCAATGATTTTTACATTTACACCTGAGTTACTAGTAAACAAGTATTTGGGTTTTTTAAAAGGTCTAGCTAGAAATTACTCCTATTCTTTGATTTTCAGATAAAGTAAGTACTAGAAGATTTTTCACTGTATATTGTGAAAGCTACATCAGAAATCTATCGATATCTTACTCAAAGACCCATCCTCTTTTTAATAAGAAACAAAACTTTTTGTCCTCCACTGTGCCTGGACAACAGCCTGCCAAATAATTATGCTCAAACTTCTTAAACTTCTGATAAGTCATATTATGGTGATAGTCTTCTGCTTGTAAGTGAAAGTGACTAGTTTAGAAGTCTTCAGGCTATGTTGTCCAACACTATTAAACAATTAAAAGCTGCGAGCAAAAAATAAATAAATAGTGTTTTCTGTAATAGTTCTACAATCTGTTTCTAATTCAGCAGGCTACAAGGGGTGAAACAATCACACCCTAAGTGGGAGGGAAGCCTGATAACAGTGTCCTACCTTCATTTCTAATATGTTTGGCATTAATATCACACAACTGTGGAATCCAACTGTTAGACTCTAGAGTAATAAAGGTTCTTTCAAACTGTCCAAACCACCAAGCTATTAATTAGAAGGATTTTGTTTAGATCATATTTAACTCAATATTTACAAGTTCATGTATCTCTAACATATTATGCTTGCTACTATATAAAATAAAAGCTCGATATATGGAGGCTTGATGGATAGCTATGTGCTAAGCCTCCAAGGTATCTCCTCTTTCACTCTTACAGTTTATTTAACCACTTTTCTCCAATTGCTCAATTCATTACTTGTAAAGGGGAGTTGAATTTCCAGATGTTAATTTTAAGTCTACTAGATATTCTCAGCCCTCAGTAGAGCACCAACTCTATCACCTTTTATGAGTTCAGGAAAAGTCTGGGTTTGAAATTCTTTAAGTCAGAATTTATTTCTTATCTGGAGAGTTTGCTGTAACTGGATCCTCTCTATTCTTCCTGCCTGAGATTTTTTTTAACAATTCCCCACTCCTGGATGATGTTCTAATTTTTCTGACTAACATCTCTCTCGCTACTAATTGGATAGTTTCTTTCACATAACAGGTCCTTGTTGCATCCTGAATTTCAAACTATCTTCCTCCATTTCTCAAGATCTTGTCAAGATCTTTTCTCTGCCCTGGAGGTTTCTATGTTTCTGTGTAGTCTAAATGAATAACATTCTAATGTACAATTACTTCAGCTTTTGAGACATTGCATTATAGCTCAAATCAGAATGCAGCTCAAAGTGAATTCAAAAAGTAAGAATAAAAGGTAACTACAAATGCAATCTGAAGTACATGAACAACCACTTTATTTAGCTAGCAAAAAAACTAACGGATGCCCGAGCAGGCTTCCCAAAGGAACAAACAAGCAATTAAAAAGTCAATATCACAAAAATGTCAGTGGTTATTTTTGGTCTCTTCCCCATCAGGAGAGCTCATTAAATAAACATGAGTCTTCCTTTTATATTTCTGTGGTTTTGCCTTTCCTGGAGTAGTTACTGTTCTTTTGGGGTTTTGGTTTGTTTGATACTGCTTTCTCCTAAATTTTATATTACATCTTGGTTATAAGGAATATAAATTGTAAAGTAGTCTTACCAGATGTCAGAATTACAGTTGCATGAAAAAGGTCCCAGGTCAGAGAAGCTCATAAAAGATAATCTTATTATGAGCAAGTTTTGTTTGTTTATTTGTTTGACTAAGATAATAGATTGATAATAATAGGATATAATCTAGGATTCTGAAAAGAATTTAGGTGCCCATTCTATTAATTTCACTAAGTATAAAATTCTCACTGTTGGTCTTTGTCAGTCTCCCCATTAATTCTAAGTAGTTCATTAAGTTCTTTTTTCCAGAATTGATCCATTAGATAATAGGAACCACATAATCAGGAAGGGAATTTTTTTCTGGAAATGATTATTATATTACAGAAGCACATAACACTGCACATAACACAGTCCATTGGTACTGTAAAAAAAACCCCTAATTTCTAACATCAAAATAGCACGAAGAAGTCTTAATTCTTCACATTCACGAGCACAGAACAATATTGTGGAAACTCTGTGAAAGCTAACTGTTGTACTAAAATGTTCTTTTATAGAAGTGATAACGTACCTATGGTTTAAAATATAGTAAATAAAAATATATACTTTGATCTGAAGTCCAGAAGTGGGAAGGTCATTTATTACTGTAAAGATTAGATAACCATACATTCATATATATTGAAAGACATGTATTATGATATTATGTCATGTATTAATCTTCTTTGATTTGGTATAGAAAGAATGTTAACGTGGAAATGAACCATTGAGGAATTAAGTTAATCTTAGTTACATTAAAGAAAATATTATATGTTTACTTTAGGTGTTAGGAAAAAATTGAAATTATTAAAGATCTGCCTGCATCTTTG
Organism: Chloroceryle amazona; assembly: GCA_027560015.1. Taxonomy (NCBI): domain Eukaryota; kingdom Metazoa; phylum Chordata; class Aves; order Coraciiformes; family Cerylidae; genus Chloroceryle; species Chloroceryle amazona. The sequence goes on along the minus strand of JANHFX010018636.1, from coordinate 36,016 downwards.
TGTAAGCTGATGGTGGATTTTTTAAGAAATTCTTGCAATAATTATTCACTACAATATTCCTTCTATCTTTTTCTACAACACTTGGTGCCAACTATTGTCAAAAAGAGAATATTGAAATGTATGAATTGATAGATTTTTTTAGATGTAGCAATGGTTATGTTCCCTGTCATGGACTATCTGAAAATACCCATTTTACTAGAAAATTTCTGAATTTTTCAATGCAAGAGCAAACTGATGTTTTTTTTGAACTCAGAAATCTTTTTAGTCATTAATTTAATTAAACATATAACATGCTTTTAAATACCCCATAAAAATATGCTAATTGTAAAGCAGGGCACCTGGTCCTATTCAAGGTTTAGCCGGATATTTGGAAGTCCTCTCTTATCTTTACCTTTTAAAAATCATCCTGTCACACTCTCAGCAATGTTATATCAGTTTGAAAGTGTTACTTCCTCTCTTTCTCTTTTTAGTTTCATTAACTCCTGGAAGTAGCCAAACTTTTTCATAAATGAAAATGAGAAGAGGAGACCTTGATGAGGTTCATTATCTCTGAAAGTGATAATTATGTTATGATCAGAGGACAAGATGTTGATTCAGCATTTTTTGATAGGTGAAGCCTCAAGCATAAAATTATATACCCAGCAACAAATGTCCATTATGATAGCTTGCAACAAAACGGGGAGGGATGGTATCATTTCTGCAAAGAAAAATTGTGGTGGAGGGGGCCCAATAGAGGCATTATGGACAAAAAAAAAAATACAGTTTGTAGTGTCACTGGAAATTAAAAGAAAGCTTAAGTGCTGTCAGGACAAGGTATTCATTAAAACAAATGGTAAAAACTAGAAATGAGATTAGCTCAGAATACTTTATGAATCCTGAAAATAATATCAACTTCAGTCTCAGGAACAAGAGTACAGAAAAAAACTTTTACTTTAGGTAATAATACTTTGGGTTGGGACATTGTACTGATATTATACCAAAACTGGTTAAATAAACTGTATTTATGTCAAAACCAGCCCTACAGTGATACTCCTGAGTCAGAAAGTTGTGATTATCCTGCCTCATCTTCTGTGCAAACCTGTAGAAATGTTGGCATTACTGTTAAGGAGAGCAGGCTAGAATTATGATTTAAATCCCACTGAGGACATTTGGGCCTACTTTCTTTCTGAAAGGCATTTTAATTTCCTTGCCTTAGCTTGTTGTCTGTCTAGGCTCCCTCAATAATTAATGGAGAAAAGAAAGCATCTCTGGAGGACAGTTAACACCACCTGTATTAGGTTCCATCTTTGGAGGGAATTAATAAGTCTGTGGAGGCATAGGAGGCATATTATGGACTAAATATTATAAAGACTAGATGTCTGGTGTAGACAGCATATGATTTTTGAATACTTAAGCTTAATTTATGTAATTTTCATACTTGAACTTGAGCACATAGTTTGGATTAAGTGATTTTAACCATATAATCGGAGCCAAATATATTTTAGGGGTTTTGCTGAATCAAAGCTTTGAGAAGTGAAATGTAGCTCAACATAGCGCCACAAATTTTATTCAGGACTTCGCATAGATTATGCAGCCAAATATTATATAGCATATGAAAAAGCACTTCTTTAAATCTAAAATGAATAATTCAGGTGGAAGCTATCAGTATCTTTTATCTCAGCATGGCCTCTTCTTTCATTCCTGGAATTATTTTATGCTGTAGACTTCTTTGCCAGCCAAAATAGACTCATTTCAGTTGCAAATCTGCTGAGTCAAACATGAATCTGGATCTAGATTAGACACAGAATGACCTTCTAAGGACAATTCTGACCTGTAGTTTTTAAAGGAATTTGGATGGAAAGGGCCAAGAGTAAATTAATTGAAAGAATATATTAATTTGTTAATCCACAGACTATATAAATAATATAGAAACTATTTTGTAAGAAATGTTCAATTTCTTTTCTCTCCTAACATTACAGATATTTGAATGTTGAATGAGAATCTGTGAGTAAATTGGTATTTCCTTCGAAAAATTTGCCACAGAAAATGTAAGTATAAAAGCACTACTTGCCTTTTGCTTTCTTTAATATATTCCATTGTTTACTATAGAAGGAAGTAGTAAAAGAATAATAATAAAAAAAGTATTTAACTTGTGATTGTGTTATCAAAATGTCTGTGATTTATAGGAGAGTTCTTTTACTTACTTAAAATATGGATTTTGAAATCCACTAGCTGGGAGCCTAGAAGATGTGGTGTAATTATTCTCTGTAAAAATTTGAACAGTTAACATTTTTGTCATCCTACTGTATCCTATCTCTCTCACTGCTCTTTTTGAAGAGGTTTTGTTAGGTACGTTTTCCAAATGTGGGATTCTATTTTAGAAGATGAATGTGTATTTTTGAAAATACCAGAGATTTTTAGTAAGCTGATATACAAACTTGGTGTGGTTTTTAGGAGCACACAATGGCAAATGGAAGTCAAGGCATTGAAAAGCAGTATGCTGTATGGGTAGACGTTCTAGAAAAAAAAAAAATCACTAAGCAGCAGACTGACTAGTTAATAGTACAACTATATTTTTAAAAACTTACATCAGGTTTCATTGAGAAATCTGCTAATGTCTGCCACAAAAAAAGGAATGAAAGAAGCAAAGAAGACTCATACGGTTAAACTTTTCATGTTTATTCTGTTTCTGTTCTCTTTTCTTTCAACTTCAAAGTTTGTTTCTGCAAATGCTTTGTTAAGGTTACATTCTTTAAATTGGTAACCGGCACTATTTTATAAGAAAGTCTAATTGTACTATGTCAAATGTTCCTAGAGAACAATTTCAAAAATGGTTTATGGTCACTATAAGGAAGACACATTATAATATGGTTAAAATGAAACCATACCACTGTGTCTGTAAATAAAAGGTAGTAAAAACAAACAAAAAAGTTGTGTAGCTGCTATTGTTAACTACATTGTTTTTCTACCTTTTGTGAGATGCAAAAAGCATGTGTGTATTAAACTGTGACCTCCTGAATGGAGGCATAACACTTGCTCATGGCCTACCACACTGCTATCCAGGGATGCAACCTTTTAATTAAAAAAACCCAAACCAAACCAAAACCAAAAAACACAACATAAGAGAACAATAAATAGCTATGATAATAGTAAGAAATACCAAGCTCACTCATGTAATGGCTGCAAATACCTAGTGGATATTTATTTGAGCTTACTACTGGATGCAAATATCTAGTGAATGCTTCTTCATTGATTGGAATCAAACAATGAACAATGAATTGAGCCTTAACAGTTTAACAACATTGCCAGAACACAGGATCACCTGGGGCAAATTTGGAGAAAGGACATGTGACATTATGTGAACGGACTATGCTAGAGAAAAATACTTCAGCTGAGTAGCTCAGCCTCTTCTTTTCACGCATAAAAAAGTTCCACATTGTGGTTGAAAGGAGGAGAATACTCCATGTCTTCTGCCAAAGCAAAAGCGGGAACATTTGATGTGTTATTCCAAACTGGCACTGATTTTTCCTAGACAGCAAGTATAGTTCTAACATCCGCCTTGTAAGGAGCTAGTGTCCCTTACTAGATATTGGCTTGGTTATCTTATTCTCTTATTAATTTACATAATACCTGGTTGGACTCCTTCTGATCCATATGAACTATTTTAAATCAACAGTGGATATGGATGTGGATAGTCCTTATTTTTTAAACAACATAAAATATCCTATTATTTGATAAAAATTAAAGTGTGTGTGTTTTTTTTATTTTTTTTCTTCTGTCAGGAAGTCCCTGTAAATAGAATTTAGTTGCAGAGGAAGGAATAGTGCTAAGTGACAGTTTCCACTGATACAATAAAGCTAGAAATCAGGTAAACATACCAAAAATTTCTTTAAAATTATATGCTCAAATAATGATTAAGGTTAGTCTTGTTTCAATATCTGAAAAAGTAAACAGACTGGCCAATGTAATTATTAAGTGTACAGCCTGGGTGTCAATCTTGAGCAAGGAATACAACAGCTGATACAGTATTTGACTAACAGAAAATTGGAGGCAGGAAATGTACTTAATGCTAATGAAATGGATTTTTGAAAAATACATACTCAGGCTAATCTAATTTTTATCATCATAAGATTATAAGACAATTGATAGAAAGAAATTATCAGTAAGGCACTTGTCATGTTTCTGCATGACATTTTGATTAAGAAAGTAAAATGATACAAAGTTAATATGATGTGAGTTGACTAGACTAATGCAGACAAACCAGGAGTCAAAACATAAGAGGAATTGTCACTGAGGGTGTCCATTCCAAATGGGTTTCACAAAGGTTGATTCTTGGTCTTGCTCTGGTAGCATTTTAGGTAATGGAGAAACCTATAAAATCAGTACTGACAAAGTTGGCAGATGATGTAAAGATTGAGAGAATGATAAAAAATGGGTATGATAGGTCACAGAGTATGAGCAAACAGTATGCAATTTAGTGTAGCCAAATGAACCATTATGCACATGGAAAAAAGTATATAGCTAAAAATTAAAGGAGACTGTCTATGGAAGCCTACTGTGAAGTCCAAAAAGTTAAATTAGATTATTATAGAAGACTTTTATAATTTTCGAATATATAAAGAAAGAGAGGTGTAGGGTTAAAACAAAACAAAACAAAACAAATCCAGATAATAGAACAGCTAGAATAGCTCGTTACTGTCCCACAGTGAAAGAAGGCAAACTGGACTTGCCTCTGCTTTCAGAGCAGAATTATAATGGAGAGACTCACAGTAAGGAGTTAAATTCCAGGCTGTAAAGGAAAATGTGTTTCAAGTAGCAGAAGAGACTGTAGAAATATTGGGACTTTGAGGGCTCTGAGCTAATTTCTTTTCTTCTCAGCTTCATTACAACTCCATGTCCTACTGTATCTCCTTTTTTTATCCTGTTTCATCTCCTTTCATTTTTCCTTCCATTTATCTCCCCTTAAAAAATGTGGGAGTTACATGCAGTTTGCTACCACTACTATTTCCATTCTTATTTTCATTCATTCTTATATTTTTCTCCTTATTCCCAGGCAAATGTCTCAGACTTGTTTTGTATGGACAAATCACCCACTATTCCATGACTGAACAATGTCTATCTAAATTCTAGTTACAATTTTGGCACTACAGGACTACAAACCAGTTTCTAATCATAAAAGCATTGAAAGAAATTATACTTCCTCCCACTCCATTTTATGCCTGTCTTCAATTGATTTTGGATATTCATAGAAAACCAAGGCTTTTAAAAAATTGTTTAACTCTTCCAAATACTACTATGTTTATCTGTTACAATGTAATGAAGCTTCAAGTCTCTGAAATAAGCTACAGTATGGGAATTATCACTAACTTCTTGTATGAGATGGCTATCTCCTGTCCTCAGATGATATACATTCCTAGAGCTCCTACTGTATGCTTACATATTCAAGAGGGTGGTTGACTCAGTCCACTTGTAACTATGCTTTTGATACTTCCAGCATCAGTTTGCAAATTCTACCCACATCTTAGCATCTTGAAATTTTGCCAGCCACCAGCAAGTGTGAGTGATTACTGTTTTTACTGGTACTTTACAGAATGTTTTCTCAGTGTAAACTTATTAATAAGTGATTACTGTTGCTAAGATAGTATTTATCCCCTAATCCAGTAAACAAAAGTTGTTCTGTTGTAACCATTGCATCCAGTGATCCCATGTGTTTTGGAATTAACACTCAAATTCATGTGTGTTATCCAACCTTTCCTGCAGGGGAGCTGTGTTGTTGATTAAGGGACTGGCCAACAGTCAGACACCCCTCCACTTATTAATTTATCCTTCACAATAAATTGCCTTTTGTCATGTCCCAGAAGATAGACCTGGACAGTTGCAGGAAGACTGTCAAATAGTATATACGTGTCCTGAGGACTTTCCCACATGGAGAAATTGAAGATGCTAAATGTCATCCATGCAGAGTAATTTTCTCAGATGACTTTTTTTTCCTGCCAATTCCCATACTTATATTATAAAACAGAGAAACATGCCTCTCTCACCTCTTCTTTCCTTCAGACAAGCCACGCTAGATGCTAGGTCCTTCTGTATTTCTTTTACTGGCAGTACTCCTAACGTATATGGGGAATCTGCAGGCATGTAGATTATTAATGTAAATTACAGGCTATTATGCAAAGGAATGTATGTGTTCTACTACCTAGCTAGTAGTAAATGTATGGTGTTGATGCAGCATTAGTCTTGTGTGCTTACTTCATCTCCTTTACTCAAATGATGGTGTCCTCTGTTTCCCTCCTTATGAATGTTTTTCTCTGCTAATCCAGGCAAAGCCTCTTTACCTTTGGGACTGAAGGGTTAATCATCTTCTTTCCTGCCTGGTCTATATGTTTGCTTTAGGTGTTATCAAAAGGATTTGGAATAAAGTATGGAAATGAAGTCAAAGTGCAAGGGCATATTGCCTGATAAGGTAATATTAAGCAGTGGTATAGAATTTATGGAATTAATAAATTTATAGTTTGCCTATATTGTGATTGAGGGTTCAGAACAAGACATTTAATCTGTGATAATATCCTAATAGAAAATACATATTTAGGTATCAATGACTAGAAAATACTAAATTTTCTGGCTTTCCATAAAGAAACGGTATAGGAAAAAATGACACAGTAAAGCTATAATAGGGTAAAGGAAATAGAGAGAGGGATGACAAAGTGAGACTTGTTATGGACAAATTTCTTTCAAACTATTTAATGTACAAACATTTGGCAAAGCCAGCTGCTGCTTTGCAGAATAAATTAACTGGACAGAATAGATAAAGAATAAATCATAAGTAATCAAGGACAAGAATCACTTCTATTATGTCAAATATCAGAGGTCTGATCCTGTGTTGCCTTGCACCTTGCCTAGTCTTTTTCTAATGATCACAAAGCGTATACAAGGTAGATATAAAATGCCATTCTAATATGTGAGGCAGTTCACATGCTGTGTAGGACCTTTGCTCTCTTTCAAGACTGGACAAGATATACGTCAGGAAAGAATTAGTATCCACTGGTAAAGAGGGATGGGAGGGTAGATGTGAGTGCTTGCTGAAAAAGCCTGCCTCATTCAGTGTAAAGTCCACAAATACTCAGCAGAATCACTGCCCTGTGTAGCTTCTGTTTTGTTGTTTCTCTGGTCATGAAAATTAAAACCATAGAAGTCATCCTTTTGAAATTTTTTTTCTGAAATAGCTGATATGGTGTTGAGGCAAAGAGCTCTCTCACTTTCTTTAATTTTTTGTCAACTGCTCAGATAAGAGGAATGAGAAATATTACTAGTCACAAGGAAGACCTTAACTGATAGGCATCATATGAAATAAGGCAGATATTAAATGGGTTACAATGATGATAAAAAAAGGTAAAATCACTTCGCTAGACAATTAATAGTATCTTTTTCTACTACTTCCATATTACTCTGTATTTTCTCACTAAAATGATATGTTAATGAACAGGAGAAAAAAAGTAGTAACTTGAACTTAGGCAAAAAAGGTAAATTCCACAATGATAAGAACTACTTAAGTGCATATGCTTTTACAGTTCTTCTGATACATAGCATTTTATGCTGTTTATATTCTCAGATATGGTGATCATTCTAAGAACACTGTCATGTTACTTGCCATCAGTCATATTGATATCTTTGTTCTAAAATTTTCCGTAAGTTCTGTTATATTTTTAAGCTAAAATATGTCCTGTTACATTATCCATTATGATCCTTTGAAACAGATTTTTGAAATCAGGTTGTTCCCTCGAAATTTCAACTTTAGTCACTCAGTCTTGTGACGTTGCTTCTATCCATCTCCATTGATAAAGTTTTAACTTTAGATCTCTTACCTGTGTTTCCTTCTCGTTTACTTGCTAGTTATGAAAAAATTGAGTGCAGATAGTTTTTAATAATTTTGATTTGTCACAGGAAGTACAAAAGGCTGGAATCTCATCAGGTTTAAATACATTTAGCTTTCCATACTTCTATGAAATTAAATGACAGTGTGCCAGCCTATATCCTGTAAACTTCTAGACATAAATATGGAAACAAGCTACTTTTTTGTAGGAAATATTTGAGGCTTTGCTATATATATATTTTTTTTTCCTGGGGAAAGCAAACTCTTCCACATACTACTCTAAGGGTTTGCAGCTGTGGCAATGGGGAAAAAAATGCAGTGCATTCTTTTTGATAGGCAACAATGAAAATTAAATCTATCTATAATTCAGAATTACAGTATCTTATAAAAATAAAATAATAAAACAATAATTATGTGATTCATGAATGAAAAACTCTGATTGTTCAAGAAATGTAAAAATAAAGAACATAATTCATTAATGATACGGAATAGAAAAGTTTCCAAGTAAGCGCTGAAGAAAGTCTCAAAGTAATTTCTTCATTAGAGTTCATTAGAAAATTGACTTTGAATTCATGCGCAATTAAGGTTGAATTAGCAGCAAATATGAGACATAGCATCCATAGCAACTCAACAAGGGATGAGGATACTTTGCTGAAGAACATGAAGCCTGGCCAGGTGAATCCCAGTTTTAGAGTACTCATTTGCACTTTACAGCAGCATATAATGAGGTTAATGTGGTATTCAGTGTGCTTAATTAAAAGTTCCCAATGGTCAACTTCTTAATTAAGAAAGTGGCCTAAATAGGCCACTATTTCACTTTTTGTCATTATAACTGTAATCAGTAGTGCAGTACAAATTGCATGACACCTCGTACAGCTGAAGACTACTACTACAGTTTAAGTGCTTATCTGAACTATTTTTTTATATGTAGCAAAATGGTAATATTTACTTTTTTCAAGATCAGAAGTCTGGGATGGAGGAACAGCATCTGCTTCTCTGCTTGTCTGATGAGATCTGCTTCTCAGGCAGCTGTGCTGAGCACAGGTGCTAGTTTGGGGGTTTTGCTTTTTTCACATAGCTTTCTGAAAGTTTACTTTTGGCTTCTGTCTTCACCTTTATTAGCAAATTCACTCCTATAATCCCATATTACTATTTATCATGCTGTGTAACTGCATGGTGGACATTACATATGATGATGCAATGGCAGACATTTGTCTCAGAAGTGGTTACAGGGTAAGAACTTGCTCTTTTTCTTCCCTTCAGTGAACTGCGAGGCCTTCCCAAAGTGATGTCAAACAAACTTTAATGCCACTCTGTTAGCATCCAGCACCATATCACATAAAATGGTTTTTTTCCTAGACTATATTTGTTCCTTACATTAAAACAGCGTGTTATATTAAAAAGAAATAACTATTACAAACCAAACATAAGCATTTTAATAGATGAATAATTAATTAATTTGCTAATTAACTTCAAGAGAGCAATGAGTTTAGCATGTAAGGGACTTAATTTGAAAAGATGTGAGCATGAAAATGCCAGCAATGTTCATTTGCAGCTCAGAAGGCCTATCACATCCTGGGCTGCATCAAAAGAAGTGTGGCCAGCAGAGTGAGAAAGGTGATTCTGCCCCTCTGCTCTGGGCAGACCTCACCTGGAATACTGCATCCAGCTCTGGAGCCCTCAGCACAGGAAGGACATGGACGTGATGGAGCGGGTCCAGAGGAGGGACACAAAAATGATCAGAGGGCTGGGAGCATCTGTGTTTAAATACAGTCCCTGGAATGTAGGGTGCAGTCCAACTGAAATAAAGCCAGTAACATTTCTTTGGTGTTGGCCTTTGATACCAGATTTCAAATTATTAGACTAATAGATTTCACATGGACAATCCATTAAAATAGATACCAGGAGATATTTCCAGTAAGGATGCTGCTCTTAGCTGCTGTTCCTAGGACATGGAACTGCTCCTGTTTTTTCATTGGAAAATTACAAAAGTAACTCACCCAAAAGCCTGACTAGGAAATAGGATGTTGCATAAATTCTGTACACTGGGGTGTTTTTACACCTTCTCCCAGCAAACTCAAGCACTGTTTTTCCAGATGTGTGCAAAGAAAGCTATGTATGAGCTGCCACTCTCAAAATCAGTAGCAGTTTTGCCATTCCCAGCATGTATGAGTAGCGGGCATGTCACCTAGGGATACCTCAGAAATGCCTCCCTTTTGTGATTTGGAATATCCTATGCACTCTTCTGACCTGAAATAGATAAAACTTTCTAGGCTGTGTATTCATGAATGGAAGTAAAGGTGAACAAAGAAATAGTTGGAAACTAGAAATACATTATATTAATAAGCACATATTATTTACCATTACTTCCCATGGAAACCAAAAGGTAAAAAGATCAGTTTAAACCATGGCTTATTACCACTCTAGCTCTTTCCATTAATGTTCTTCAAGGTATCTGTAAAACCTATGAAAAATTTTGTCTGATTCTTAAAATGTCTCTGATCCACTTACCACTTTTTTGCATTTTTACATCCCAAATGCAAAGCATGGTCTAGTAATTATAGTAAATAAAAGTAAAAATACATCACTGAACTCTCAGGCTTTAAAATTACCTTGTCATTGCTAGTGTGCTGAATTTAAGGGTTTTGTTGAATATTCATATGATCACAACACTGGCAGCTCTCCAATTTTCTCCCCTTCAGAGCTTTATCTGATTCTTATGGGTGGGTTTTTTCATATTTCATATTTTAATTTTTATTGAAACAGTACTAAATCTCCACGATTATGATTATAATACTTTACTGATTTTCTATTTAAAAGGAAAAATATCTCCTTTCAGAAAAAAATATAACAAGCTTCAGTACCTGTATGCATCAACACTTAAAAATACTTTTCTTCTCCTGCTGCAGCATAGTAATTGTGCTTCTGAGACTTCTGACATTACTATTATGCCAAGGTGCCATTAAAACAGAGGTTTAGGAATAATTTGTTCTAATAATCTCTAGCCATTTTTTTCAGCACATTAAAGAAACAAATACATAACATTGAAAATGGACATTTAAGCTTAGTTAATATAAATGTTTAAGCAAAGACGAATATGTTAGGCTGCAGGGTTTTTTCTAGCCCTACTACAGTCTCCTCTATAGAAGGGAGACTTTTTTAATGTATCAGTTTATTTTCACTGAAGAATGTCGTGATCGCAAAGGCAGCAAAGGTTGCTGGTTGTTCTGTGGTATCTATTCTTGGAAGTAGTAGAAAGAGCTTTTTTTTCTAATAATGATCTGAAAAATAACCTTTCATTTTAATGTCTTCCTGCAGAAAGCAAGCAGTATGTATGATCATATTGTAAGTGGCATCAGTACAGCAGCTGTTTTCCTGTTGTTAATACTGGCAGTCTTTTGTATCTTTTCTTTATTTCTTGCCTTCACTGACAATAATTTAGCATTTAATGGGATGAAAGGTGAAAGAAGGGGCATGACCAAAATGAGCATGATGATAGAAATTCTGTGTCTGCTCTGTGAACCATATATTCTATCACTGTCCCAATCTCTTCCGATGGCATCCCTTCTTCTACCTTTTCTGGATCCACATGGATGTTAGAGAAATTGCAACTTCTGAGAACAAGAATGAGCTTAGAAAACTCTGGAAATGCATTGAGCAGTAAATGGAGAAAATCAGATTGCATAAAGGTTTAATCAGCCCTTACCAATACATTTAAACACGGCAGAAAATTAGTACTAATATGAAAAGAGCCACCAACAAAAGAGTGTTAAAGAGATCTTATACCAGTGTTACTTTAGATTACAAGCATAGGAAATTTGGCCATTTGTCAATCTCATGGGTGGTTTATGACTGTGTTTTATGGGTTTAGGGGAATAGTTAGAGGGGAGATTTTTGTAAAGGGATTATGAAGTGTATGGAAATTATGTTTAAATATTAACTACTTAATTGAAATGTTGGATATGTTACTTCAGAGAAGGAGCATAGAATTCAGTGAGATACTGGTATGTAAATGCCTTAAAGTTCTTACTGTAAAAACAACAGGTTTAAGTATCACTCTGCACAGTACTTTCTGAAAAGACCTGGAAGATAAATGAGCTTTGATCCATGCTTCAAAGAACTGGGACTTAGGGTGCAATATAACATACCTGCAACAAAAGCATCTTTGATGTCTGGCTAGCATTGCCTGCTGTTCCTTTCTGGTACAATTTGGGCTACTCATCCACAAGCAAATTTTGATGGTAGGCTAGTCTGGAGGAAGCAGCACTATTGTCTTTGCTGTACTTGTGTCAGGGTTTAGGGTCAGGACAGCCCTCTGGACCTATAACAGACACTGTCTGTTAATGCCCCTCTCTCCCCAAAGGGGAAGAGAAAGGGTTAAGAGAGAGAGAATTAGTGATTAGAAATGAAACTAGAACAGCTTTAATGAAAAGTATTAATAAATGGAATATATATAAATATATACAGAACCAGTATTGAATCCAATCCCCCCTGATGGCAATTACATCACTGTTGTCACTGATACTGTGGAGCAGGCACTGGGAAAGTTCCAGACTGGGCCCAGCAGCAGATGGGAGCTGTATTCAGGAGCTGGAATCTGGTATTGGATTAAGGAACACACAAATCAGGATCGAAGGAAGAACGGACAGTCTTCCTTAGATGCCGGCCATTGAAGAAGCGAGGAAGAAGCCAGAAAGGAGTTTGACCCTCCTGACCCCTCAGCTTTATGCCAAATGTGATATATATGGGATGGAATCACTTACTAGTCAGTTTAGGGTCACTTGTTCTGTCCACTCCTCCCTGCAGGTGCAGCCTTTTACTTTCTGCACCCCCCCCAATGGGGTACAAAAGATCCAGTAGTGGCCTTGGTCTTAACTCTAAACATCAAGTGTCATCACTGCTAGAAGCAGACACTGTGAGAACAGACTACTAACTACAGACAGTGCAGTTAGTTAGAAGAACTGAGCTGAAAAGTAAAATCACTGAACAGAATTAATTCTGTTCTCACTCAAACCAGGACAACTTGGAATAAAAAATGGCTCTAGCCTTCCTCTATTCCAGTTTGGTATTTTTAATGAGCATTAGACTAATTTACAAGAATGGTAGATATATAAGCAAGCTTGTCTGAATTTATTTTTTTTTCCTGGAATAAATCTATATTCTGTTGACACTGTAACCTAAGGTAAAATTATATAGCATTTTTAATGTATGCTAGTATGCTCATGAAACCATCCCTGCCTGAGCTTACATACTGTCACATTTTAATACCCTAGTGACAAAAACAAAAGAAAATGTGATATAAGCCTTTTACAAAATTATATTTGTGAAACAACCAATGCCATTTACAATCCAATAGAAATATAACTATTTAATATATCAGTACATTCTGCTCTTCTCCAGTCCTTCTGCCTGAAATATAATATCCCAAGTATATATAATTTCTTTGCTTATGCTAAACACATACAACTAAATCAAATACCTGACTTTTCTTCTCCACTTCTATGGCTTGAAATGAGATCCAGATGTTATTAAAGTCTTCGGTTTTGTTATCTATCCTGTAAAGATATAACCTTTTCATAAGATGCCATGGATTCAAGACCCATTCAAAATTCTGGTCCAATACCATGACAAAGGTTTTTTTTCCGAATCATCTGCCTTCTAGGTGTCACCTTTAACACTGATTTAACACAGCTATATATATGAATGAAAAGAAGAATATGACCTTCTTTTCTCCAGCTCCTGGCTTGTCTTTCTCTTAGTGGTTCACTTCATTGTTCCATGTATGCCCTTACACGCTTACAGAGCTAAGGCATTTAAAAGGTTTCCTATTTATGTCTTAAACTCTCTTCATAACCAAACAGCACTTTTTGCTCATGGTGTTGAAATACTTACACAATGTCTCTCTTTGTGAAATATTTGGGGGAATTTCTACCCAGATTTTGAACCAGTTCACTAAATGGAAAAGAAACTATGCAAAACAGTGGTTTTGATATGAATATAACCAAACAGACACTAGAGAACAGACTGTAAGAGCCATTTTCAGGTTGCCTAAAATACAGATGCAAAATTTCAACCAGATCCTAAGAATGGTACTCAGGGTAATCACAGAATTGAGAGAAAGATGTTTAAATCAGCTTCTAGGAAATGATAGGGAGATGGAAATCTCACTCCTTTCTGAGACTGCATTTAACAAAGGTAACAGTGAAGGATAGTTGTGAAACTAGGTGTCAGTCAGTTGCTCTGAGTGATGGGGCGTGACACTACAGGTACAATGGCTGCAACCTTTAAGGAGGGTCAGGACTTAAATCCTTGTGTGTCTGAGCCTTTCCTCACATCTGCAGCCAGGAATATACATGCCTACTGAATCCCTGATGTTAAGGATGAGAGTGCTCTGTTGTGATTGAGCAGTCCCAGACTCTGCTCCCTGCTTTCAGGATTCTTAAAGTTTTTGTCCTTTAGAAGTTTAATGTAAACTGTATCAATATGTGTGTCATTGTGATCAGTCAAATCTGTGTATGTCTTGTGCCTCCTTCAAAAATCATGTGTTGTTGTAGCAAACAGCAAGCATTTAGTAGAGCATCAGAGAATACATCATGAAACAACTTTTTACTGTGAAATAGAAACAAGATAAAGTATATATAGATAAAGGTTAGATACACTGAAGACCTTTTTCACAGAGCAACTTATTTTATCTCAAGAGAGCAATATGACTGATTAAACACAATTAGTTCCATCTTAGCAATGTGCTTAGATACCTTCTTAAGGTTTAAGCATGAGTTATAAGTTTTACTTTTTAGCAATGCTTGAGATTTAGAGTACTCTTTATTTTATTTTATTTTTTAAATTCTTAGAAAATGGAAATAACACAAAAACTACTGCCATCAGTAGAAACGCAGAAAAATGGGACTGGGGGTGAGGGCATGGAAATCATTCAAAGAACCTGCTGGGCATTCAGAATAGCCCCCTTGCTGTTCCCATATGACTGCTTCATGAAGTGACCCATTTTAAAAGCAATTAGGTTATGCTCGTGTTACTTTCATTAGGAATTTTCCAATTTATAATTTACATGTGTTCATAACCGCGTTATACACACTTCCTGTGTCAACATTTGTCCTCTAGCTTGAGGGCTTCCCTCCCTGCCCCGCATTGTTTTCTCTTTGATTTATTTATAGACAATTATCCTCCATAGCCTGCATGTGCTTGACTAAAACAAGCCATGCTATTTTAACCTTCCCTGTTAAAAGATGTGCTCCATTTATTACTCAACCCAGAGTGAATATTTCTCAATATTGACTCTTTGTGAGCCCCATCAGAAGAATTCATAAAGCACAGAGCAAATTTCAGAAACATGCAAGTTCCTTACATTCACAGTCTCTGAGAGTTAGCAGAGAACTGTAATTTTCAGAATAGGTGGTATCTCAGAAATGCAGTGGTACTGTATTAACAATGCACAACTGTTGGCTTTATTTAATGGCCAAGGACAGCTTTCATGGATCTTTATTTCTGCAATCAGAAATTACTTTCTTGTTTCCAAAATTAATTGTCATCCTCCCTCCCTCCCCCTTTAATACATATTTCATTCTAGCTTTGAACTGCTTTTGGTTTCTAGCCAACAGAGTGGATTTTACAATTCATGACTGAAAAAAGAATGACATTGAATTTAACCTTGTAAATGTAATCCTTTTAAGTCTTGGTGGCTTATAATACAGCCATCTTGGTTTTAATGGCAGCTGTTTCCTCAGATTTACAGCTCAATTTTCACAAATGCATGAAATACTTATTGTAGGTCTCAAATGACATGTGTTCAGGAATATTACAATAATGAAGAAATCCATTTCTGTGGTGTCACTAAACATATAATCAAGCTCTCAAGAGTCTACAGTTTTGTGCCCAAGTGCTACATTATGTTTTTTTCCTTCTGGCATTAACTCCATTAGATGGTCTGTACAACCTGATTATTTGTCCTTTGTGGGACATTCACTTTTACTGACTGTCAAATAAAAGCTGCTAGAAGACATATCTTTCAAAGAGTGTTTGTAGAGACAGCCACATCTGCAATATTAACTATACATTGAGAGCAGCTATCTGTTATGGATTTATAGGAAGTGTAAGTTTTAGAAGATCTGAGAGAGTTTAAGGCTAAAAATTAATGAGATTATTTCCATAGTGTAAACTATTTTCTGGAGATTACTGTGACCTTAAATGTTGTGAAGAGATTCTTATATATTCTTAAATATTTCCACCATTCCACAAAATCTTGAAACAAAGATGTAATGCGTTTATGTGAGAAGGATAGTAAGCAGCAAAATATAGGACTAATGCCCATCACCTGCAGTGATTTTGGATGAGAAATTCCCATGTCCACAGCAAAGGGGAGAGAAGTGAATACAGGAAAAGCTGGACAAGGCATAAGGAAAAGAGTGTGACATGTGCCAGGATCCAAAATGTCTTTATCTTAGCTTTTACCAGTTTAGGCTCTAACTCTCTACCTAGTTTTGACTATTCTCTCTGGAGCAGCGATAGGGATCTGGTTTTAGATAATGCAGAATGGACTCCATACAGTAACCATTCATGAATACTGTTTCTTGTCTGCCAAAGAATTGAGTTTCCAAGTTTTTGACTTTTTTCTTTTTATTGTAAAATCCGGTTGCATTCCCTTCTTTTAGTTTGAATTGTATGTACTGAATATCATACAGCTAATCTATTGTCATTTAATTATTCTATTTAACTGTTACTGTTGTTTGTGTTTCTATGATTTTATAAGTTTTAGCTGTGTTAGTTCTACAGTCTTGACTTTTAAATTTTATTAGATACATTAAACTATATTTTAAATAATTTAAATATTTCTAATAACTTATTAAAATCGTGCGATACAACTAAGTGAAAAAAGTGTGCAACATAATTGTACACACAGACAACTATGTACAAATATTTATGATATATGTCCTTGGCAAAATTGTTTGTTCCTAGTGTACAATATATTTTGCTATTCCAAGAAGCATTTTTCTTCCCACAAGTGCTAAACAAATAGGCTTAAGTATAAGGCAATGGCCTTTTAAAGCTCTGGAAATGGCCAGTAAATTTCAGTAGTTTCTGAAATAAGTCCACTTTTATTATCTTGAGTTTAACTTTCCTCAAAAATCTGCATAGAATATTTTGTTGTATCTAAAATAAATAGCAGTCTGTATGTAGACACTTCAGTAAATAATCACCAGTTAAGACTGAAAATGCTGTACCAACTAAATCTTCAGAAAAAAATGTTCTGGCCAGTTCACTGCATTTCATTTCACCTGATGCATTCACTCAGTGTAACAATAAGAACTATGATACTATGTATGAAATAGAATTTATTTTTTTTTCCTGAAAACAGATTATTTGCATCAGTGACAGTTAATGCCTTAAATTGTTATTCTAAAGACATAATAAATTTTATTTATATCAATGCCAATTATATGTCAACAGTCCAATGAAATTATATGAAAATCACAAATGGAAAAGAACTTGACATATGAACAAGACAGCAAAAAAATATTACTAACAATTTTAATTTAGTTGAGAGTAAAAAAATCAAAAGTCTAAAGGAAATAGAGAACAATTCTGATGTATTATGCTGGCTCCTTTCTAACATTAGATCCTCTTATGCTAGACTTTCATTACAGTGGGCAACATCGGACGTGAGCTTTTAGTATGCTATACCACAGTATTTCGTTTCAAGAATATTGAAAACTGAACTGTGGCATCTTTCTTTCATTGAGGTACAACTTTATTAATGCAGCCATTGTCATGACAGTTATTGCCATTAGTGACCAACACAAAATAGGTAGATTTTTCAGTGCTGTTCATTCATTTGATGTTCAAACAGAAGCTCTTGGGAAGTTTCAAGTTGTTATTCCCTCGTGAAGAAGAAACTGGAATGAAGTGGGGATAAAAGATCATCCAAACAGACCATATTTTTTCCTTCATGTCAGCTTTAAAGAACTCACACAGCTGCCATATTAGTATCACTTTGCGTACCATTGAGATAGGCCAAACCCCCGGCTTCTAGTAGGAAAGTCTTTGAGAAACTGATGACATTTCTGTCTAGGTTCTTGTCCAGATTTTAGTACCAAATGAGAAGCAGCAATTTTCACACTTCTGAACTAGACACAGAAGTTTCACCAAGTGCCTTTCTCTTTTCCTTGTCTTGAAAGACTTTATTTAGAGCTGAAATACCTCCAGGACACCCATAATTCACTCTGAATACCATGAGCCATCCCTTTATCTAGGGAAACCAGTGCGAAACTATAATGACTTTCTAGAATAGTTCCATCAAATTAATAGCTGGCTGAGACTCAAAATTCTGTGGCTTGAGTACAAGATTTTTGGGAACCTTAAAAAAAAATGTCTCTTCTTTAAAAAAGGTTGCTAAAATACATGTCTGTATCCTATCCAACATCCAGTGTAAAAGACTGATCCAATAAAAAATAAACTGTTAGCTGTCCTTCATTTGTAATCAAGCTATAATAATATTTCCAATTGCTGCTATATTTAGTCATAGTCATCTAGATGATAGCTGTATTTGAAATCCATATATGTACTGGATTAGGCAAAAATAATTCCACAGAGTTCTTGAGTTTTGTAATATTACTTAGAATAACAAGACCTTTTTATCCCTCACATTACATCTTATACCTGGAGCACATAAAACACGCTACAAGTGCAGGATTTGTGTAAAGGGCTTGAACAAAAGAGAGTGTGAAAACAGAGCCAGATGTTTGTGTTATTTTAGCCTCTGAACTTTCTCAGAAGTCCTTATATATTTTTTCCCATTAGGAAACATTCAGCTACAAATGATGTCTTAGTGTTTTCATAGTCCAAAATCATAATTCCATTTATATAGCTGATATCCAATAGCACAGCTCTTTCCTATTTTTACGGTTTGCAGCCTTAATTGCTACTGTTGTATAAACAACAGTGTGAACCATGACTACCTAACTGAGCACAGCATTGAAACAGAACATATGTCAGTCGCTGCGGAAACAGGAAAAACTGCAGTTTGTGCTCTGTGTCAATTAACCTAAATGAAAAAAATTTGCATAAAATTTCTGATCTCTTTATTGCATGAAAAGGATAAAGATAGATTGGCAACTCTTCTTAATTTTTCAGGCTAAGAGGACTATCAAAACTAACTAGGAATTTAAAAAGTTCTGTATTTATATGTCAGAAATATTCCCGCAAAACTATAGCTTCAGTGACTGTACAACTAAGTATAATTAGTCCTAGCTAGACCTTTTAAAATTTTTTCAAATCAGAAGCAGTTGAAAGCATTCTATTAAGGAGACAAGTTAGACCTTAATGAAATTATACACTACTAATAGTTTTAAAAGAAAGGCTAAATGTAATGGAAGAAGAGAGATAATCCATGGTCAGTTTTTAATGTAATAAAAGCAATTGGTTTCTCTGACTTGAAAGAAATAGCATGTTCTGTGCTCAGTAATTCTAATCCTGGCAGTTGCTTCTGGCCATGTATCTCATATAATTTTGAAAGGTACAAAGACATGAAAAACTTCTTACATGAAACAGAACTCATGGATATTAAGATGACAGGGTGAAGTGAAGAGTGTGGGCTTTGAAGAAAGCAAGGCAATTTTCAAAGCAACTAACTTTTTATTCTTTTTCTAGAGTTACTCTGTCAAAGATACTTAGCTCAGCTGTCATTTCTTCCTTGCTAAAGCCATATGTTTCATAACTTAAATCGGCAGATCCATCTGTGTTATTCTTGGTGAATAACAGCAATTAATGGCATATTCTGCATACAGTACATTATGTTATGCGCAGACTCAATTTTGATTAAAAAAAAAATCTAACAAGCCAACAACCAAAACTGCCAGCTAGAAGTCATAGACATTTTCAGATTTCTGATCCAGGAACTGAGAGGAATGAGATCTCTTTTTTCTTGCTTGCATAATTTGTTCAAAGGCATTATGCAAAAAGTTGTGAGGGGTTTTTTTCCTGTAATTTCTTTAGTACCTTCAAATTCAGATTGTCTGTTCCAATATTTACACTGTCCCTAGAAGAGCAAACAACTAGGACACAGGATATTACTCCATTCCATCATGCACAACAAGCTTTTATCTATTGGACCAATTTAGTTTTAAATACCAGTAGGTAATAAAGTTTCAGTAACATCCACTGCCTCATATCACCATCCGAGTCACATTCAGTAAGATATTTCAGCTGATAAAATACTTCATTTAGACAGTGTGTTATGTGGGTTACATTTTACAGAAGCTGAGCCTTTTCTGACTTAGGAAGTAGAGGAACAGGTATCATTTTCAGAGGTAACATTTTTCAGGAAAAAAAGTGCTTGCTCTCACTTTCAAACAGTTCTAGCAGTGTCATTAAAGAGTCACAGAGTTGCATGCTCCTTTTAAGATAATTACCTTTGAATGACTAGCAGCACCACCACTACCAGCCTGTTTGTATTTCTGGCATCATCCATTACATTGCACTAGGCAGGGATTCTCATTCTAGCTTACTGGTTAACACATTGCAGATTTATTTTGAACAAATAAAACCCACCTGTCTCTCATAAGATCTTTCTGAAACAGAGGCATTTGAAGAGCCAGAAGAGATAATATTTGAAAGCTGTGTGCTCAGCATTCCTTTAAAGGATGTCCGATTTCACTTTCAAGAAGAGTATGTGTAACCAGACCTTGTCTACCTAATATGTAGGAGGTGGTGAGTTCAGAGAGGCAAAATCTCTTTCCAGATCCGTTATAAGAGGGTGACACGGCTTCCTGTGGCTGCTCTTCAAACTTCTATGATAAAATATCATCTGTTGTTGACCTGTGGGATGACTGGCAGGAGTTAAATCTTTAAATCAAAGCTTTTCAGGATTCCTTGGGCAATTTCCTACATGCTCCCAAGTCCAACTTAGGCCAGTATAGGAGATGGTTTTGTTTTCATTCAGACACAGAACGACTTTACTGAGATAGAAGAACTTTTTAGAGTTCTGACCTAGCCCAAGAACACAAGCCATACTCAGAGCTATCTTTCTGTAGCTGTACTGTAGATTTACCTTTACTTTAGGTCTCTATATATCACCTTCATCACTAACTAAATCAAATATGTATCATCTTCTCCATACCAATAAAATTCTATGGATGAGTTGCTTTTAGTCTCATAAAATTAGTCCCAGAAAAAAAAAACAACACAAACTTGGATTAGCACAGCAGATTAAGGATGAAGGTAGACTGCAACCTCAGAAAGCATGTCAGTGAATAAACACAAGCATTTCAGCTTTCTAACACTTTATCAGACATGCCCAAAGTTATTCTGAATGGAGATATTTCCACAGCAGATGAGAGAGAGAGATGAAACAATATTGGAAGAATTGAGTGCTTTATGATAAAGTTGAATAGTAATGCCAAAGCATGATGAAATAAAGAAAGTAAATAACAAGCTTATGCACAGAGTGCAATTTTTCATCCACTTATGCATCAGTTTTGTGGAGAGCTGACATTTTCATAGTAATACTATAGATGTGTTTCTATCACCTTTCTTTAAGCAGAATCTAGGTGCAACTCTTGGCAGTGGAACGGGATTTATGTTTGAAAAGGAAGCTGCTTTAAGACAGTTATTTTTATTTTATTTTACTTTTTATGTTGTTAGCTTTTTTTCTGCTGAATAAAAAACATGGATACTTTCATAAAGTATATATATTTTCTGTGTCTACCAGCACTAGATATATTATAATCAGCTTAGACATGTGAAAGACATAGTGAGGAAGAGGTGCAAGAAACACTGTCTGGAATGTCTGACTCTGGGCTTGGGACCTTTGTAGGGGCTCAAGGCCTGCCCTGGTGCCTGGTCCCAGCACTGCAGGACCTCACCTTAACTCTCCTGACTCCATGTCCTGGCCTGTTGCTTAGTGATGGCCATGGCTTAGCCTGGTTCCGGTAATCAGCCCTGCTCTTCTCGCCTTGGCTGAGCACTGGGGCCAAGTCCTGCTGGGGGAATTTGCCTTTGCCTTAGACTCACCCACTGCTCCCAACTCACTACCTTTGTGCAGGAGCCCACTCCTGTGTGTCCTTGGCAGTCATCTCCCACCTCTTATTAATGGTTTTAGCAAGGGTTGATTGTAGAGCTCAGAGACCTTGAGTGTTCCCAATGTGTATAATGTTCACAAAATTCCTAGAAGAAAGATTTGTCTGCCACCTCAATAGCTAGTGTCGGTTGCAAGCCTACAGCTATCAACGACAGTGGTTATATGTTAGTATGAAAGGACCTCTGCAGAATTCAAAAATGAGGTAGGAAGGAACAAAATGATAACTATGAAACATATTGAGGATATCCTGGAAAAAAAGAAAGCACATCATTGCAAACAAAAGTTTTAGTTGTATAATGGACTTAAATAAGACAATCTAGAAAAATGTTATCAGTAATAGCTCTGAAATTTGCAAAACTAATGAAGTTCAATAAGGGCAGGGGTAGAATCCTGTTCCTGGAGAGGAATAACCCCATGCACCAGCACAGGTTAGGGGATGACCTGCTGGAAAGCAGCTCTGCAAAGAAGGATCTGGGAGTCCTGGCAAACAAGTTAACCATGAACCAACAGTGTGCCCTTGTAGACAAGAAGGCCTACGGTGTCTTCAAGTGCTTTAAGAGCATGACTGGCAGGTAGAGGGAGGTTGTCCTCCCTCTCTGCTCGGCCCTAGTGAGGCCACATCTGGAGTACTGTGTCCAGTTCTGGGCTCCCCAGTTCAAGAGAGAGACCACGAACTACTGGAGAGAGTCCAACTGAAAGCTACAAATTTGACTAGGGGAATGGAACATCGCTCTTGTGAGGAAAGGCTGAGAGACCTGAGTCTGTTTGGCCTGGAAAAGAGAAGACTGAGAGGGAATCTTATCAATGCTTATCAGTCTTATCAATCAGTGCCTAGATGGCACAGACTAGATGTAAATTCTTCTCTGGAGACTTTCAAAATCTGACTGGATGCAAAGAATCAGATTTCTAGACTAAGGGTAGAGTTCATTAAAAACAACACAGGGTTTTTTAAAAAGTTGTGATTTTTTTTTTTTTTCAATAACACTGTAAGAGTTGTGTCAAATGAAGCCTATTTGTTCTTCTAGCTGCATACACATTCATTTTGCCCTAGTGCTATTTGAATTATGATTGAGGTGCTATAAAGAAGCTGGTAAATTTTTAAATTTATAGCTGCAGAACTGGACCAAATCTAATTTTTCTCCACCAGCACAAGATTTGATAAAGAGCTTGATCTTAAATGATTTTCTTATTTTTTTTAAGATGTGCTTAATTTTTTTTCTTTGTCAAGGGTTTTAAGCTATCTCTTTCCCATGATAAATGGGAATCATTTCAAAAAGCAGTTAGTGTCAGACTGCATACTAACTGCATGTGTAGGAAAGTTTGAAAAGGATTCCTTTTTTCAAGTGTCCATTCACACTTCTATAGCTCTATGGCTTGGATTGTCAAGGCTGCTAGCTATAGAAATGGTTCCTCTAGCATGAGCTGAGACAATCCCGACTATCAAAGAACCCCCTTCCGAGAGATCAAAAGCAATTGTACTTGTGATGTTTTTTTCTTCTGAAGTATCTGATTCACTGAATTGCTTATACAGTATTCCCAGTCCTATCAAATTATAGTGTAAAAAGCCTCCTGAGATTACTTATTAATATAGGCTGTTCTAAAATAATTCTTCTGTTGATTCCGTTAGCTACTTTGTTTATTAGAAACCTTCCCTAAAACATAGCTAGGTAAATCTAGTGAATTTTAAGCATGGCAAACAATCCCTACCAACAAATACAGAAACTCTCTATCCTTATATAGACTAAATGAAAGATACGTTTTCTCTTCTCTGTTATCTGTCAATCTTACTACACTCCTACTTCCTCTGCTTCAACATTTATGTCATGGTTCCTTTTTTTTTTTTCCAACAAAGACCAAATGTTAATCACATTAAGAAAAATTAACAGGGTTTTTTTCAGAAGTGCCAATTAATTTGGCCTGATCAATTCCTGGGAACTGATACTTTGCAGTCTTGATTTTCCAAGGGGCTTGTCACCCATTTCAACTCTGGGTGATAACTGAAGCATCAAAACCACAGAATATCTATAAACCAGCCCAAGATCTCAGCCTGGGCATTCACACAAATGAAGGCATTTAGTATCAGTAAGTAATCTGGTGCAGAGAAGCAGATTAATTCTACTGAATGGCTGATCCTGGAACTCCAAGTTTCCTTTTTCAACTCAGTATCCCTGCTCTGAAGCCATACTAAACCCTGGGGAATGCCTTCTCTATTCAGGAGTGAAAGGAAGCTGAGTCAAGAGTTCAGCCTTCCCATTCAATATTTCGAGTATATTTCTATTCATTAAGCTGGGCAGCAGGATGACTTTCTAACAATTATGAAAGATAGTATGCCTACTGCAGTAGTACACCTGCTCCAGATCTGTCATGAATAATCTATCTCAAGCATCTGAAATATCACTCCAGAGGATCTATGTCTTTAAAGTCATGTTCCTAAACCAAACTTTTCAGAATTTCATTGACTTCCTTTCTCATTTTATTTCCTTTCCTTTCATCGTATTTCCTTTCTGCTTGAATTAAAAAACCTATCTGTATCTCATTAAGGAGCAAAAATAGGAACACTGGAGATATCACTTTTAACAGTAACTTTTGAATTTGCTAGAAATCAGTTCTAGCAAGGCCAGCTCATTTCTGCTTATCACATAGCATGAGGAAAAGTTTTAAAATATGAGTGACAGTGGACAAACATTTCAATATGGAACAGGAAAAAATGATGTGAAAAGGCTGTAATGAAGAACTAGATAATCTCTCCAAAAATTAATTCAGTTCATTTTACTGACTGAAATCTATGGTACAATAGGCAAAAACCATAGGATATCACTGTAGCAGTTTCTCAGCAACTTATTTCTAAAATGTTTCCAGGTGTACTCAACACTTTATTCATCTGAGGGCTCTTCCTACACATTGTAGTGTGCTGCCAACCCCAGCTAGAGATGGCTGCTTCCAGTATGTGACAAGTGTGCTCAGGAGGATTAACCACGTGTCTGAATGCTAATGCAGGGTAGCATATTTGGTTTCTCACTGATGAACGCATGTGCCTCATATTTGGATCCTAGGTATTTTAAATGTGTTTTTATTTGGGTTAGGTTTTTTGGGGGGGGTTGTTTATTTGTTTTGTGTTTGTTGTTTTGTTTTGTTTTAATAGTACAGTAGGGAATTTATGGGTAATGGTATTCTAAATATACATGTGTTTTACTGCTTTCTGTGTCAAACCAATGTCATAAAACTGGAAACTCCTGTGAGAGAATCTCTCAGTGCTCCCCATTCTGAGTCAGCTTTTTTAAAAACTTACGTTTTCTGACTTACTGTGTTAGTCTAGTTTAGCATTTAAATATTTATGCAATGTAGCCTTATAAATTATCATGCTAAGTTTCTTATCTGTGCTTCATTCTATAATTTGAAAATCTTTTCTCCTGCCAAATTTTTCTTAAGCACTAGGAGTGTGCTGCAATAATAAACATTAGAAATAATTATGTGGAGAAAGTTAATCCATTTAGGGGATTTATTTCCCTTACACCAGGTAAACGCTACATATATTGTTACATTTGCTGGAAGAACTGATGTGGAAATTGTGCCTAATGGGATAAATCAATGGATTGTTTTGGCAATAAAGCAAAAGATATGGCATAAGAGGCTGATAGCTAACAGTGTAGGTGCTAGAAAATTGAATAATGTTTAGATGTGCTAATACATGTCTAGTGAGATTTTTCACACATCCAAAATTGTTTTATACAGTGTATTATAATTTCTGGTGTTATCAACATCCATGTAGAAGTATTGGAATTTTCCATTTACAATACTATCTTTTTAACATCTTAAAATGCTAAATGGTAAAGTCTGAGTCCTGCTTCATATGCTACTGGTATTACATAAACTAGAAATATGTCCCTTTGGGAGAGGGAAGGTTGTCTTTGAAAAAGGAATAGCTATTTGCACCTCATGACAACACTGCTTCTGTAGGGAGAATTTACCTCTGGATTGCAATTACAGATAAGAAGTTGTAAGGAAAACTCACTGTAGCTACATATTCACCATCTTGCTTAATTTCAATCCTGAAGCCTTCCTTGGTGTGACTAGTACCAGCATTTTCCTTTTTTTTTTTTTGTCTCTTCAGCATACTTCCATGACATGGTTATTTATAACTTTCTTTAAAACTGGACTGTACCATCTTGCTGCCCTGCCCACAAACCCAGCTCTTATTCCACAGTTTAAAAAGTCTGGGATTTTAAAGTGTATTAGATATTTTTTCATGCTCATGAGGAATTTCTAGTGCTGTAAAGTTTTTAACATAAATCCCAACATTTTACAAAGGAACTACAGGAAAATAATTTGGCATAGCATCCTTCAGCTGTCCCAGCCATCCCAGCCATCTCAGTCTGTTTGAAAGGATGCTCTGTTTATATGTTTATAGATGTATTAACGGCATTTATAGACAGATACTGCATCATCCAAACTTTATGTTTTCTGTTTAACAGTTTATAAAAGAAGTTTTAAGTATGAATATAAAAGTTATCACTCTCTGATGAACTAGAAGTTCAGATACACATTCTCAGCCAGCCACCAGACTCCAAACACACCTTGTACAGGGACATAACAGAGTGCAAAGTATGAATCTCCTGTTTATGAAGTCATATGCAGAAGGATGCTGGAGAAGAATGTGAAATTCAGGAACTGCTGGTAATAATCTAGATTAATCTTTGCATTAAAACCAGAATTAAGTGAAGAGTAAACTTATCTGTAGTCTTAAACTGCTACTATTACAATGCTAAAACAATTATCTGATTTCTTCCATAGGTGAACAAGCTTTGTCCAGTTAACCTCATCTCTCCTTGGTGTGACAGAAATCTGATATGATTTTATAGGTTTAGAGCCTAACTGGGCTATTTCAGTAACGTTCCAGACTATAAAGGATACAGTTCTAGTTCTCTATCCCTATAGCTCTTAACTGACATTCAAAGTTGTCTTATTAAATATTCTATTTAGAGACAATTTTTTTATGTAAGCATAACAACTCAGAATATGTTTTTATGTATCTAACACTTATTTTAGAGCTCCTGATCAATCACAGTCTCAGGAATATTTCTGTTTATTTGTTTAAAGAAGGAGGTATTAGAGTGTGTGTGTTACTATGGTTACAAGAACAACAGATCACACTCGACAGCCTTGCTTTGCAATGATGTTTGAAATAGTGCAATAAATTAAGAACCAAACAAAACCAAAATGTTGTTCTTTGGAATTTCTTTTGCTTTATTATTCCTCAAAACATGCTGCATTGATTTCTATTATGATTGTACTTAATTAAAGGTTAATTTCTGATGTTCTGGCAGTCTTACAGGTAGACAAATGCAATGAAATTCTGAAAAAAGTCAGCAAAATTATAGGGTATTGGAAGGACTAAAATAGTCTTGCAGCTATGAAGCTTTTTAGTAGACATGAGAACAATACCTAGATCTTTACTTCTAACTCTATTTCCTCTTAAGAAGGACTCCATGTTTGAAACTTAATAGCTTCTAGTATAGATTTACTTTTTCAA
Source organism: Chloroceryle amazona (assembly GCA_027560015.1). Taxonomy (NCBI): domain Eukaryota; kingdom Metazoa; phylum Chordata; class Aves; order Coraciiformes; family Cerylidae; genus Chloroceryle; species Chloroceryle amazona. Next base: position 8,548 of record JANHFX010018636.1, on the reverse strand, counting down.
GGGATTTAGAAAATGAATGTAAAGTTGTGTCACCTTTTCCCTGAGTTTTGAAAATAGCACTGTATCAATGAAATTATTCAATATTACTGAATGTGGTTTTTGTCAACCAAGACAATCTATTAACAAAATCCTTATTGCACAGAATACCAGAAAAATAAATGAAACACTTATTGATCCATTTTGAACGGATTTAAAGGAAGTTATATTAAAAAAGGTTCATTTTGTTGATACATCTGTCTGACTAATAACTTTTTCATGTTTTAAAAACTTGTTCAACAGGAGGCCTTACTATTTGAAGTGTCATTTAGCCACCAATCTTGGACTACGCAGAAAGAAGGAGGAACATTTTAACTATATATTAAAAAAATGGACACTGTATGCTTGGTTGGTCTTATTTTTCATTCTGTTTATTTTAAGTAGACTTGCAATTTACAATGGCATTTCTTTGATTTACATTGATACTAGATGTATTTATTTAAAAAGAACAAATTTTGTTGGATTCTGTCTGCTCTCTGACCTTCCTTGAGACTGTTCTTTAAGAGCCTGGTTTCAGTTCCCAAGATTTCCACTCACTTGAAGAGAGTACATGCTTCAGCATAAATGCAAATGGTTAGGTCAAGTCTCAGCATCATTAACTTTGGCAATAAATCTGGCAAAGTCAATTTGATCAATTACCTGTATGTGTTTTATATAAGTGTTATCATAACATCCAATTACCTTCTGAAAAAAAGAACTGTGGGAAATGATGTCATATCTGAAAACAATTATATAACTCTCCGGTGTGAACAGAATGTGGCAAAACCATAGCAAGCATGTGCTTCTAGGCAGGCTGCTGAAAGGTATGACCTGCCTTTTTTGGCTGACTGCATTGTTATCTCTGAGTTCACAATTTAGCCTCTGCTACCAGGCCTGACACTGAGAACTAGAGAAAACTGGATCTTCGTAAGGATCTATTCTGCTCATAATAGGCTCTGAAAAGATGGGGTAAGGCTGCATAATATGAGCACAGTTTTCAGATTTTTTTTTTCTTTTCCAGCTAACTAATTCTATTTCTTCATATTATACCAACCTGTCATATCCCATGTTACTAATGATACACTGACTTTGGAGGAATTCTTCTGAGGGAGCACATCCAGGACGTGCCCAGGTTACCCACACAGGAAAGATTATGAACTCCTACTGCAGCTCAGGAATAGTCATCTGGACAATCTTTGCAACGAGTAAGCAGAGTCTGAGGTGAGAGCAGGATAATTATATAACAGTGGGTGGCTTTAAAACATTTCTAAATTCAGAAGTGACTGTTCTAGCCCAGCGCTTGATTTTTATTTGCTATTATAATGGAAGTTCAACAATGATGATAAAATCTCAACTGTTTGTATAATAATGTCAAGGGGTTTACAGGAAGTATCCAACTTTTTAGATGACTGACATGAAACTAAATATATATTGACCAAATGCACAGTCCAAGCTGCAGTCCAAAGCAATGTTCTGGGAACTAAAAAATGGTTTAACATAGAAATTATTTTCATCATTGTTGTATGAACACAAATGTAAAATATTTTTCCAAGTTGACCTATAGTTAATTGTTTTATATTGTTATTAAACTGAATAGCACACTACAAATCTTCCCCAATAATATGTTATTTGACCAAATATGAAAGTGTCATTCTCTTTCCTGTCCCTTTGTTTTAATCAAATCAAAAGAAATTGTGGAATGGAATTCCGCTTGAAGGAAGAAATTAAAGCATTTTTATTTGAAAATGGTAGAATCTAGCATTTTGAGGTTTTCATTATCCCATGACCAATTTTTTTTTTTTTTTTCAGCCAAAATCTGCTCTCGAATTTTGTAACTGGTTTAAGCTGTGCTTCTAAAAAGATGCTTTTTTTTTGGCAAGCTTTGGCAAGCTATATTAAAAGAAGAATCTCTGTAGTCATCCTGCTGAATGAAAGAAAATGAAGTATGGACTTATCCTGCATGTAGCCACTTTCAGACCTGACAGTCAAGTGGCTTTGTGTTCTTCAATTCCACCTGGCAATCTCATCGCAGGCAACTGTGGTCACAGAAATAATGGTGCGAACTCATAATATTTTCTTAGAACATTAATACCTGCAGTCACAGGGATCACAACCTTTATCAAGAAGATAAATTTTGAGGCATAATAATTGTGAAAGCCTGGAAATGTGACTCAAATGCAGCATATCGTTTCAGGAACTAAAAGAGATTCCACATTCCCAGAAGCATTTTGCAGAAACATTAGGCTTTTGAGGGACAACAACACAGAATTTTCAATGTGTGTCTGGCATTAATGCAGAAGGCAGTGCAGGCAAGGATGATCAAATGTTGTAGGAAATATGGGGATGTGAGGGCAAAAAATGTGGAATTTTGTAGTGTCTTATAAAAACAGGGGTGAAGGAGAACCTGCGCTGATACGTGATGTGCTCTGAGATATTTGAATATTTTGAGGAGCTCCAGAGACAAGTTTTCATAAAACCATTAGTTTGTCATTGCATTAGTAAGCACTGTAGAAAAAAAATCAATGAGGAGCAATAGACCACAAAAGTCAGATTTTAAGTGGAACTGTTAAGGCATCATTGATTGGTGATGCACGTAAGAGAAAGACGAATACATGTTAACTCTCCACACAAACTTTCTATGGGATCTTGGACTCTCACTGGGGATGCCTGGCTGACTCCAGACTCTGTGATGTGGATCATCTCTGAAATCAGACCCTGTTACTTTATTGGTTCCCCCTTTGAGAATCCCCATCTGGGATGGCTCATCCCCCCTGGGATTGGTTTCTCCTCTCCTCTAGGATGCTTTCACCTTTGCTGAAGTCTTTCTAATTCTCTTTATACCAGTATTATCTAGCCATGTAAGAAATCTGTCACCAGTATATCTGTCTCTGTATTGAGGATAAGTTCTCTCACTCATGCTAAGTTTGTAGTAACCTGCCATAGTTTTGGTTGCTGTTGTTATTGTTGATTGCGGCTAAAAGATTGCCTGTTGTTATACTATTGATTGCTGCTCTTCTTGACTGCAGAAATGGGAAGCAGGTCCATGTCCTGTAGCTCCCCAGGACTCCTTGCAGGACTCTCCAGGGGTGTCTTTCCCTCCTCTGGAGAAGGAGGAATTCTCAGGTAGAAGCCACAGACTCCCTCAAGATAGCTACCTGAGGTATTTTGTCAGTGTTGGAGACAGTTCCATGCCTGGCAGCTGCCCAGTACATCTCCCAGATATCTTCAAGAGCATTTTGGTTTCCTCTGGAGACAGGTGAAGTCCTAAGTAGCAGCCCCAGAATTTCTAGAGTAGCTACATGAAAACCATTGTGCATGTTGGAGGAAGGTCCATGCCATGTAGCTTTTCTGGACCTCTCACACGCAGGTCTGGAATGTTTTTGCTTCCCCTAGAGACTAAAATTTTACAGGTAGAAGCTCCAGACTCCTCTGGGGAAGCCACCCAAGGACATCTTTGTATGTTGGAGACAGCTCCATGTTCTGTCCCTTGCTGTTAGTCTTCCCAGGCAACTTTGGAGTGTTTTACTCTTCCTTGGAGGCAGCTAAAGTCCGGGATAGAAGATGTATATGACTCCTAGGTAGTTACTTGAATAAACTTCATGTTGGAGGCAGGTCCATGCCTGGTAGCTCCCTGAGACGCCTTCCAAGCATCCACAGGAATGTATTGATTTTGCTGGAGACAATGTGAATTCCCAGGTATCAGGCCCAGACTCTTCTAGAGTAACTGTCTGAAGAATTTTTGTACTTTGGGGGCAGGTCCACGCCTGGTAGATCCCTGGGACTTGCAAGATTCTCAAGAATTTTTGGGACATCCCTGGAGAGAGCTGAATTTTGAAAGCAGCAGACCCAGACTTCCCCTAGGAAGTTATACAAAGAGTTTTACATGTGTTGTAGGCAATTCTGTGCTCTGTAGCTCTGCAAGACTCTCCCGAGGCAGGTTTGGAGTGTTTTGAATTTGTCTGGAGGCAGCTGTAGTCCTAGGTAAGAACCACTTCTTCATCCTAGTTATCTACCTGAAATGTTTTGGTTTTTTTTCCATGTTGGAGGCAGATGTAAGCCTTGTAGCTCCCTGGGACTCTTCCAAGACGGCTCCAGAATGTTTTGGCATCCCCTGGAGACTGTGGAATTTTGCAGGTAGCAGCCCCAGACTCCTCCAAGGAATTCACACAGGGAGTTCTATCAGCTTTGGAGGTAGGTCCATGCTCTGTACGTTGCTGGGGCTTCTCCCAGGCAGCATTGGAGTGTTTTGGCCTTCCCTCGATATAGCTGAAGTCTCAGGTAGCAACCTGAGTCTTCTATGGACACCACCCAAGGAGTCTTGTGCATGGTGAAGACAAGTCTGGTGGTCTCTTCTGGAAACAGTTGAAGTCCTGGTTAGCAGCCCCAGTCTCCTCCAGGGTTAAATCTGACATTTTTTTTGTCAATAGCAATAGTTAAACGCAAAGTGTTCTTCTGCATCAGATGGAAAGGGATGGGATATGAAAGAAATGCTGTAGACAGCGGATTTGAGTGCCAGTTCTCTCTTCTGCAATTCATACCAAAATTATGCTAGCAGAAACTGCAAGTGCTCTGTTGTGTTCTGACAGAACTGAGGCCACCAGATATTATTCACCAAATACTAATATAGAAAGATAAAATTGTCTTTTTTAATAAAAATTTTTGATCTAAAATGTTGCAGGAACTTCTGAAACACAGCCTGTAGCACATAATATTTCAGAGTTGGGGAAGTCTAACTGTCTTGTCTTCTGTTATTCTTCCACCTTATCTACAAACAACTTCCCATAGGTTTCAGTCAGAAAACTTGTCTTAGTGGAGGAGTTTATGTGAATTGCACCTGGATTTTGTTATTTTTAGTTTTTCTATCATATACTGATTCAGTATATGATACAAGCAGTGGGTGAGTGACTGTGTGTTTAGCTGCCAGCAGAGGTTAAATCATGACAGTTAGTAAAGTACGAATGCTAAGAATAAAAAATGAGAATAAAGTAAGAATACATATCTATTCATATTATTATAAAGTATTATCATAACATTTTTCAAATAAAAAGCTATTCCTAGTTCCTGAATGGCATTAAGTTGTGGTTTCTTTCTTTCTTTCTTTCTTTCTTTCTTTCTTTCTTTCTTTCTTTCTTTCTTTCTTTCTTTCTTTTTTATCAAACTGCTATTACATAATGCAACTTTTGTATAAAACCAGCCTTTATTCTCACTGGAAAAATGAATGTGTTAGATTCTTACACTTTCCTAACCCTTATTATTCTGGCTTTAGAATATCCTGAGCTGAAGTGGTCAAGGTTATGATTGTGCATTTGATGTCACAAAGCACTATATGTTTCTTTCATTAGATGATGGATCTGGGGCTTTGTTTTATTTCATATGGTAGTTGTTGTGGAAAAGTTCCTGAGGTTTACGGTTCACTTTACCAGTAATCCATAAACTGTGTGTTGACTGCTGTTTACTAGAGGTTTGCCCTACTCTTAATTTCTGGATGTTTGTTAGTTTTGATTGGGTCCTATCACATGGTTTACATATAAAAGGATTATTTTCTCTTTCACCTTCCAGGAGAATTAAGTGAAGCAGTTAACAACAGAGTTCAAATATCTGGGAATTTTTCCATAACCTCTATTCCTCCTACTGTACAGCATTTTAATTTTACTGCAGAGGTGTCAAAATGTGTATTTTCATTTCGGGATTGCTGCATAAATGCTGTATACATCATATGGATCCAATCCCTTCTAGGTTTAACTTCCAGTACACAATTTTTGAAAGCTTCAAAATTATTTAGGAAAATTATTTCTATTGGCTTTTGGTACAAAAAACACAGAGCTTAAAATTGGTAAAACATGGACAAAATTTACTTTGCAATATTATTTTATAACAGTTAAAAAAAAATAAAAATAGCAGTGATAGGAAGAGTGAAATCCAGCTGCAGCCACCTATCTTCCCTTACACCTGCAACTCAGGACAACTTTAGGTATCTTAAAGTTACAGAAAAGAGTCGGACAGGAACTGTGCACCTAGGTCAGCCTGTTCTGTCTGGGGTGATCTTTTGTAAAAGAACTCATGGTTCTTATAACTGACTCATTCCAGTTATTGCAATTTGTTATTAAAGTAGTTTTCTCTGACCACAGTCAGATCTCAGTCATTTTCTTTTATGGGTTGGCTTGTGTTTAAACATAAAACCTTTTTTCTTTTTTTTTTTCTTTTCTTTTTTTTTTTTTAAACAAGACAAAACAAAACAAAGCACCAAAAAACCCAAAACAAAACAAAACAACGAAACAGCTCCTCCCCCTCCCCCCAATCTTATCCCTTTAGGATACAGAGTGCAGTGGTGAAAGGACATCGCTGTGGGAAAGAGTCGCTTCTGATCTAATGAATAGAGAGGAGACATTTCTACCCCAGGAGGTGACTGTGTGGTCATTATCAGCTACATAAAATATTTTAACTGCCCTCTGGAGCTGTGACTTCTGGGCTCTCATAAATCAGATGAGATACTGGTGGTCAAACAGACTTATTTATATTCTCTGAGTCAAAAGAACTGTTTTCAACATTCATTTTCAACCTGCATTCATCATCTAGTCCTATTCTAAAATAACTCTTAAAGTTATTTTTCACTGATGGTTGATTTCCAGAGAAGGAAAACTGGTACCTGACTTCTATGCAGTGAAAAATGAGAGCTTTCTAGTTTATCACTAACCAGATCTCCCATGAAATTCTACCACTTACCAATCAGCAGGACTTAGAAACCTAAATGCCCGAGTGTGGGCGAGGGTACACCTCTTACATATGTACGCAAGTACTAACATCAAGAGCACTCCAGGAGATCCAGAAATTTCAGGCTACCCTGATAGGAATAACCTCTCCTCCCACTCTTCAAAGAGCTCTATCTGAAAGATAGCTGAGGCCCCATTAGTGTTTTCTTTCTCTAATAACTTCTTACTGTTTCTCTAATAACTTTTTCATGTTGCTTTCCTCACATTTCAGTGAGATGCCAGGCTTTTGGGGAACTTGGAGACCAAATAAGTTTCATGCGCATGGTGTTAGGGCAAACAAAGAATCGAATTACGGATGGCAAAGGAATGAAAATAAAAGAGAAAAATCAATCACAGTGGCATAAAAACCCCAGTGCAGACAAATTAAAAAAAAAAAAAAAAAGAAAAAAAAAGAAAAAGGAAGTATTGGTCCACAAGGAAATACTTTATCTTGCCAGGGAAAGAGAACGTGGTAAAAGAATTTGATTGTGACTTGAACAGGACTGTCTTCAGCTCTGATCTCTTTTCAGCTCCTAAAGAGAAGGTTGAAAGTGTTCTTTCTCAGGTATTGAGAAAGACCTCAAAGAATTATTTATTTTTATTTTTTTAAAAACCTTTAAGGAATAGTAGTATTGGCCAGAATTATGTCTTATTCCTTTCCTGGGGATTATTTGTGGTGCTATTACAGTGGAAAATTTCAAAATCCCAAGCCAAATGTTTGCTAGTTTGGGAAATCAGAATTTATTCTGTTAAAATTCCATTAAAAACCTGGCTAGTTTGTTTCATTACAAGTATTCTTCAGATAATATATTTGGTTAGGGAACCCAAAAACCAGAGTATCTGAAATTAAAGTTTAACGTTTAGTTGAAAAGAGGCCTCACCATTTACTATGAAAGAAGACAGCTATTTAAAATGCACTGTGAATAAACCCAGATTCTAGGAGATATAGCAGAAGTTTTGTATGCAAAGGAGAATAAAGTGTATTTAAAAAGCAAGCTGTCTTTAACTGAGCCAACCACTCAGAATCTGTCTTTATATAGTGACTCAGGCAATATTCCTGCTCAAAGAGGTGTGGTGGTTGACCTCTCTTCTGTGAGTGCAATTTGGTTTCTACTGATTCACTAAGCACATGCAGCCTAAGTTTGCTGAAGTATGTCAAAAGTTCAAAAGATCCTTTCCATCTTTCCTGAGAGCTGGTGACTATATATGTAACTTCCCTTACCTCTCCAAAAATTGTAAATTTGTGAAGATCTTTGGGCTCATATTTGGCCTTAGAATAATACAAATGGTATTATTTCAAAACATACTGTTATTACACACTCTACATAAGCTAAATAATTTCATAAATAACCAGCATATCACACGGTAAAATAAATAGGATATATTGAAGTACATGGAGTGAATTGTCAGTTGTGTGAGGGAGGGTACTCATACATGTCCAGAGAGAATTATGCACCTGGTAAAAATAAGTCAGAAAAAACAAGTCCTCTTTCTCTGCTGTGCACCACTCCACTGTTACAAACATTGCACTCTTAAAAAAAAAATTCTCTGTTGACTAACCTTTCATCAAAGGATGGTTTGTCTGAAAAAGAAGTTATCATAGAATCATAGAAATGTCTGGGTTGGAAGGGACATTTAGAGGTCATCTAGTCCAACGCCCTGCTGAGAGCAGGGATGTCTTCAACTGGAACAGGTTGCTCAGAGCCTTATCAAGTCTCACCTTGAATGTCTCCAGGGATGGGGCCTCAACCACCTCCCTGGGCAACCTGTTCCAGTGTTCTACC